>JAJEKV010000456.1:0-189837 GCA_021234155.1 Isoetes taiwanensis
TACCCACACTTCACCTAGTTCCCCACAATTCTATGTAGATTCTCCTAGATTCTCTAAGATCCTCCGAAGATTCCTCTAGATTCCCAAAGATCTCTAGAGATTCCCCTAGATTCCCTGAGGTTCTATTGAGATTCCTTTCCTAAAGATCCCATGAAGATTCCCCTAGATTCCCTTAAATTACATAGATTTCATAAAATCCTAAGATTCTAAGAAATTTTTAGAATACGATGAAGTTAGCTCCAAACTCCAACTTGGAATGATACCAAAGCACCACTCATTGGAAAGCTCTCTATCAGAGGAACCAATGGTGTGGGTCCCACCTTCATCCCACCCCCTCTCAAGCAAGTTTTCGGTTTTGAGTTTCGATTATAAAAAAGAAGCTTCCTAGAAAGTCTTCATTAATGCTAGTGCCACCTCATTACCTTTTTATTAAGTAAGGGTGCCACCTCACCTCTTTTAATAAAGAAATTGCAATTTAATAAAAAAAAATTAATGGTTAGGATTTCTCCTCCCCCTTTTGATCCAACGGTCAAGATTGACTGCACCAAAAAGCATCTTTTAAGGGACCTTCCTTGCACCTTCCCTTTAAAAAATCAAGGGCCAAGATTTTTTACCGTGCCGATCGACGGTTCATGGATGGGGTGCATGCCCCATGCATGGCCCATGCATGCCCCCATCAAATCCAAGGGGCCATAAAAATGGACGGCCGGATGAATCTCTACCCACACTTCACCTAGTTCCCCACAATTCTATGTAGATTCTCCTAAATCTCTAAGATAGGGATGAATCTCTATTCCCCCCACACTCACCCCCATAGATTCCCCTAGATTCCCACATAGATTTCATCAAATAATTGTATATATACAAGTCTTAATGATACCAAAGCACCACATTGGAAATCTGAGAGGAATGGGTTTATCTATTATGGTTTATGAACATCTAGGACTAAAATCCAAAGTCTTCATTAATTAGTATCTTACGTTGAGTGCCAAGAATGCAATTTAATAAAAAAATTAATGGTTAGATTTCTCCTCCCTTTGAAGAAGCGATAAAAAGTTTTATTAGTTCAAGTTAAATTCAAGTGAGTTCCATTATGGTCCCCTAATCACGTAAATCACAAAGTATTGAGTCTTGGCTCCCAATCTACCTATGCATAGTAATCGTAACAATATAAAAAAAAGTACAAATTTGATGCCACAATTGGCAAGTTAAAAAAACATTATGGTCTGGGCCAAGAGTATTCCTAGATTTTTGTTTCACGCTTCTAGATTTTTTTGTTTTTTGCATGGTTTAAGGACATGCTTATAAATCTGACACAACTATCCAACTTTAGTTGTCTCTGAAATTTTAATGCTCGCCATCATTTTTTCTTAACTTTTAAGCCTCACTCTGAAAGTCCTCTATGTTTTAATTAGCCTCATTATTAGTCAGGAAATGAAAGGTCCATGGGGTTGTGTGAAGCACAAAACAAATTACAGGCCAACTGTTCAACCATATGCTTGCACTAAATAGAGAATCACGCTATTTGGATCACGATAAAGAATTGAAAATCCAGGCATATTACCACATTCATGTTCATATATTGATGCCTTGTTCTGCAAAGAAAGAGGTAAGGAATAAAAGATAAGCACGTGCAAAGTATAGAAGTATGGTGCCAAGAATTAAATTAGAAGAATTCATAGGTGAATAACCAAACTTGGCAAAAGAGTGTTATTCGAAGCACCAACTTTGTTTCATATGTGTTGGACTATGGCACTAGATCATGCACCATTCCAGTGACTTCTTTGTAGTCATTTATTTATTCCTTTCGGATCATCACAAGTGTTGTCGACGTAAAAAGCCCATGATGACATTGTTTTGTTTCAAGGAATAGTAGTCTTGATATTGTTACCACCAAGTGCCCCAGCTTGCAATAATAGAGAAAATTAATAAGAAAATTGGCATTTTGTGATACGTTATCTTGGGTGTTATTATTGCTCCAAGATAAGATGATGGTATTGTTCCTAGAGAAGATCTTAAAAAATACATAATGAAGGGCAAAATGGGGCTCCTTTCCTTGCCTTTCATTAAAAAGAATGAAATTTAGATGCTAGCAAATGGCACATGGATGATCCGCGGTCTTATCCATTTCAGTATTCAACTTACTTTGCTACTTTGCAAAGACACAACACATTTCGTTTCCATCTACAATAGGCATTCATCAAATAATATTCCTCTATATATTTTTATTTTGATTTGGCATTAAACTTCGTGGAATCCAAAGCCTAGCAAGATTGGTGACCTATAAATTCCAGTAAACCTCATGGAACCCAAACCCTAGCAAGTTTGGCAACCTATGAGTTCCAATAACTGATATGCGGTTTAGAATTGTTAAAATCTTTAACAATGTCATTATATTAAAATTTAGCGACGCGTTGTTTTTGCATTAAAAAGCATCAATCGCAACATTGAAATTCTTGCGATTGTTGAACATTTACAAAAAATATATGCGTTATTGCTAAATTTTAAACAACATTGCTTCAACAACTAGCATCGTATCCCAAGAGTGGTAACCACATGTTAGGACTCTAGAGTGGGGCATTAGTGAATATCTCCAATGCATGTGACTAAAAGACGATCACAAAATTGCCAACTTCTTGTTTTTCTTTTGTTGTTCAAATTATACCTTCTACTAACTATGTAAAAACAAATCCCCAATCCTCATATTGAGGTTCAAGCTTACAATAGAATCATTAAAGCCTAAATAATTACGTCAAAGCTTTGCCAATGGAATTTACAGGAAACACAAGTTGTAATGGAAATTACACTTGTAATGATGGGAAACAACAATGTCATTTAAAAGGAAAAAAACAACTAGAACATATTCTTAAAAAGAGACTTGTTATAAGGAAGTGCCACATTTAGTGTACATCTTGATTCTCCCTAGATAGTCAAATTGAAAAATAAAAAGCACTTTGATGTCAAAATGGAAAACATGCTTGAAAAATAGCCTCATGCACAACAATTTGAATTGTAATCCTGTAATCCAATTTCAGGCTTTAAATAGAACTTGGAATAGTCTATCCAAGTTTTACCATTTTGTATTTCTTCTGAAGTTGCAACTAGGTCTACTCTATCCTATCTGAAGTATCCCAAACCTTAAAATGTGGATTTGTTCCAGGCAAATATCACTTCGATGCAAAATAAAGACATCGAAGATCAGATTCGATGTAAAATAAAGACAACATTGAAGATAAGATAGATACCTTGGCATATCATGGAGCTCAATCATGGAACTCTATCTGAAAGGTCCAATGCACCCACCAAGATGTTCTGAAGGAAGATGGATGATGCATGATTAGGATCGCAAGGTGCTGGAACAATTCAAATATGAGCCATTGATAGAGCCACAATTATCAATCAATAAATCTGAGAAGACTTCCTTCAAATCCTTTAATTGGCGAGAATATACATGGCATGGGCGTAGCGGCACTTTGGATCAATTAGGGATTTGAATCAATTCAAAGTTACGCAAAGCCTTTGCATGTAGATCTAGAAGCCCCCGCTAGTTTGAGCAGCCTACATGGTAACTTATCTCGCATTTTTTTCATATTATTAGACTACTTTCGGTTGTGAAACACAAAACATGTGCTTGTATGTCTATTTTCCAAAACAAACCTTGTTAATTAGATCCGGTGGAGGAACCTGTCTCATTTGAGAATTTGCAAGAAGAAGACTAAATGCTCGCTTTGATTTTTAACATTTTTCTTCTGAAGATGGAAAGTAAGCACGTCAAATTGCAAAATAATGGCAAATAATGCCATTCCAGTAAATATGCAGGGGCTTCCTAAGTTCGCCAACACTTTGCAAGGAGGCCACAGCTATCGGCACCTATAGTAGACATGTCTCCAGCTGAGTAACATGAGAAATAATGATTCCATTGTACAGATTTAAGAATTACCCTGGAAAAATGTAGACCAGCATGATCTGCCAAGACATCATGCACAGGAATGATGTTTTGAACTGATATGATATTATTCTAGACCACCATTCCATAAATCCTTCATAATGATATAACTGTTAAATTATAATTACCTGCAAATCGGAAGTTTCCACAACATATAGTTCTCACCTACATAGAAAAGCCTAAGGTACCTCCATTTGATCCCAAGTTTAAAGATTTTGCTTAGAAGAATAGCAATGAGTTATGTTTCCAAAACAAACCTTGTCACTTAGATCCGGTGGAGGAACCTGTCTCATTTGAGAATTTGCAAGAAGAAGACTAAATGCTCGCTTTGATTTTTAACATTTTTCTTCTGAAGATGCAAAATAAGCAGATAAGGAGGCCACAACCGCGTCGGCACCTATAGTAGACATGTCTCGGTGAGTAACATGAGTTGATCAAAGATTATTATGACAAGTCGTGCATGAATATCAAAAGCCCATAAGGCAGAGGTCCCCGCAACAATATGCTTCCATGAGGTGTTTGAAATGGCAATCATCCGAAGCTGCGGAGAGGGCAATACATGCATTAGAATGATGGAAATGACGACTCAAGAATTGCAAACGAACCCATCATAGCCTAAAATTACCCGGTGCTTTGAATATAGAACTCACAACATAACACATGCAAAGCGGACCTTTAGAACTCACACCATAACATGTCCATCCGAGTCGGCCTTTATATAGCTTAGCATGTCCACCACTTCCCAATGGATTATTTGCAAAATGATTCACTCGAAGATATTCTTTTGGGGAAGATATTCTTTTGCAGACCATTCACCGGTTTGAGGGGCTACATTCTTAGCGGTGCCCAAACTCGAAAAGTAAAATGTTTTTAACAAGAAAAAACATCCCTGTTCCCATAAACTTGTCAAGGAAGCATTTGAAACACCGGATAGAAGCGGCTTGTGGGTCAGCGTTTCTCAAGGAACATGTGCTTTGCGATAAAAGGCGACAAGAATAACTTCCCCAAGCAGAGATTATACTGAGCGTGTTGGTCGTTATTAATGGTGCCGCAAATAATGTGTCAAGAAAATGGATGGGCATATCGTCCATTAGTCGAAGTCTTTTAAGTCACCATCTACGCCTATATATCAACTGTTCCTAGCTTTTCAATGAAGATCGATGGGAAGAAGGCGTGAATACCGAGAACAAAGCATGCTCAAATTGCAATGAGAGCTAAAGATTTGCTTGAACACCGAAGTGAAAAGCTAGATACAACTAAAGGCTTTGGCGTTAGAAAATCGTAAAGTTGAAGAACGATCAACTCAACTCGGTCCTAGTTTAATTTATAGACTTAGATATTTCTCATATACATTGATTGTTTGCTATGTTGTTATGATTCCAATGAGCCTTCATATCTTGTGACTACATATAATCCTCCCTCATTCTCAATACTTTTACCTATCCCTTAGCCCGGTAACACAAAAAAGCTCCTAAGGTAAGAGATACCTCAATATCAAATGCAAAAGGGGCTTTTGTCCGAAATCCTGATTACTCGCCAAATACACATTCCCGTGATGGTATTTCTAAGTTCAAGGAAATGGCGATAAAAGGAGGCAATCTTTATATAAATTGGAATGTTGGAACATTTACTTATCGAAAATATCTCTTGTAATGCAGAATTTATCCCGCCAACAGATATCCCCAGAAAAAAGTTGGGCCAAGACTTTCACTGTTCGAATTCCACGGTTACTACGCCAAATACACATTCCACTTGATGGTATTTCTAAGTTCAAGGAAATCTGGCGATAAAAGGAGGGATTCAGTAGTAAACTACCCTTCGTTACTGCAATCTTTATATAAATTGGAATGTTGGAACATTTACTTACTGAAAAATATCTCTTGTAATGCAGAATTTATCCCAGTACCGACAAGATCCCCCTCAGAGAAAAAGTTGGGCCAAGACTTTCACCTGTTCCTTGACGATGATAAAGCTTCCCGTCATCCCCATGATAGCCATAGGTGTTTGGTTCCCACCTTAAAAGCCAAGGCTTATTTAGAGTACTTGACAGGGCGAGAGGTACTCTGTATGTAAAAGCCATGAGGTCTCCTTGCTGAGATCGTCATGCTCAACATCTGCAATTGCTGCTTTATCCAAGAATCTGCACAGGGCTTTGAAGAAAAATTTGCACATGCCCCATATCCGGAATCTGTTACCAGGATAAAAAGCCTTGCCATGCAGAGCCGGATTGACCTGCACATGCACTCCAGAGTTAAGTAATACAGACTGCAAAACAGCTCAAAATCATGCATTTTAAAATAGAAGTAGAAGAACTCCACCTGTCGACTTCAAAATGCAAGCAAGAGGAAAGGGTTAGATGCCTAGCTCACCTCTTGTTATGGTTGCGGATAACCAGACCCAGCAAGTTCTTCGGGCTCTGCAAAGCATAAGGCCCCTGTTTTGGGGTCTCCGACCCAGCGCTCTGTGGCAATTAACTAGGCCCCTGTTTTAAGGCCTGCAAATCTGGTCCATGGACCATACAGACCATAGCACACAGAGAAAGCTTGCCATAGAACAAATCCCAGTCCTAGGCTCTATTTAAAGATACATTAAGCAGCATAGCCAAATCAGACTGCATTGCCCATGTAAAATCCAGCTGATACTTGCCCTAATAGCTGGCATACATTGCTTCATGCAGACGGCCCAATTCGATCCGGCTATGTCCTTTAGGATGGAGAGAGCCTGCAACCCGCGCCATAGCTAAAAGCATTTACAACGAGGAAGAAAATGCTCCGATTCATTGAGCTCTACATCGAAACCTTCGAAACTTACCGCCTTCTCTAAAATGACATGTCACTATTAGAATAAAAAATGCCACCTCTTAGGTAATAATAAATTTTTGCAATAAATTCTCCATTTTCTTTCCCACGTCATCATAAAAATAAGATGCTCCATAATTGCACATGCCACCATTAAATCACCCTTCAAAGAATATTTTGGCCGGCTAAGATATCACTCCCCCCTTTAATCGACGATTACGAAAACAAAGCCCCAAATAAAGGGGCTTTTGATCCAGGCCATCCATCCCCCAAAGAAATCAAGGGCCACGATTTCTCGCGTGCCCGATCGACGGCCCAGGGATGGGGTGCATGCCCCATGCATGCCCCATGCATGCCCCCCCATCAAATCCAAGGGCCATTGTCGCGACACCTCAAAAAATCGACGGCCAGGATGAATCTCTACAAACTTTCGCCCCCCCATAGGACCCATAATATAATTGTATATATACAAGTTTTTGTACTATGAGTAGTTGTACAATCAATGGTTGCAGGAGAACAATCTTTGCATAATGATTTCAGCAAAAAATGTGGTTAACTCATCCTCAAGTTGATCAGCATGATGTCCCTATTTAGGAAAGCACAAAACAACCTTCTTATTTGGTTTTCTTCCCCTTTAGTAGGAAAAATGCGAATAATACGAACCTTTGCCTCACACTTATGCATAGATATATTTTTTTGGATGATTACAATTACAATTCCACTTTCTCTCTCCCAACAGTTGTAGTTTTAATATATCACTTTCAAAAAATTGAAACTAATATACCCATTGACAGTCGCCAAGTACCCAGTATCAAGAAATTATTGTGCAACTTTTAAGCTATCCTTACTCTATGATGTGAATATCATGTTCAAGCAAAACAATAATAAAATTAAACCCTTCCCATTCCAACAAAAAAAAGGAAGGAAGAAGAGACGCATAGCATGATGGATTGCTTCTTATTTCTACATCAATGAAATTCAACATCAATCAAATAATGACCTTCTTTTAAAAGTAGTTGCATGCATGTGAAACATTTGTACAAATACTTTAGCAAGATAGAAGCAAAGCTCACTCCATTTGGCAAGGTTAAATTGAAAAGGCAAGCTAAATTTGAATTAAACTGGAAGAGTCGAGCGATAGCTGAAGAAGCCAAAATCAATCAAGAATAGTATTTGATGCATGTGTTAACTCGAGAAAGTACATGATAACAACATCCATGCAACCTACCAAGTAGTTCCACAACGTCTAACACTGCGCAAAGGCCATGTTTTCTTACATGGTCATATTTCAAAAAATTCAAGCGTCGTACATTTACTTAGTTGTCAATTGCTACCATTTGCTAGCATTCTAAATTAATTAAGTGTTGCAATTGAATCCGAAACCCAAAAGACAATAGTGGTTGCAACTTTGCACTGCCACTAAAATCAAGACCCAAAAAAAATAGCGATATATTATTGAAATTGCTTGCAACAAAAGTTCAATTTCAATGTGGTTATGGTTTTTCCTCATTAGTTTTGAAGTGAAGTGCTTAACTTAGTTTTTCATTGCTAGTAGCAATGAATATGCTTGTGACTCATTCAAAAGGTAAAGAAATAACAGGTCTTTACATGTGCACCCACTACACATGTAAACACACAACATGAAAATGATATCATAGAATTACGTCATTCCCATGGGGCAGTGTAGGGGACACCTCTTGAGTGTGTATTAGCAAACATGTTTGAGGTGTTTATTCACACCAGTTGACCAATGACATGAGGTGCTTAGTCATGGTAAGTGACTCAGTAAATAAATATTAGCCAACTTGCATAACATTTTAGATTATGTTGTGTGTTTCTGCATGATTTCAGCATGTGTGTTTCAGGCATGATGTTCAGTAAATTAAAACATGTGTGGTCTAAAGCACTGTGGAGTTCTAAGACCGCCTGTTCAACTAATAAATTTGTGGTGTCTTAACCAACAAATTATTAACATGTTGCTTTAGGTTTATACATTATAAATTCATATAACCACCATTATTCAAAGCCTGCCTTTTTCGTGCGCCACCTCCCTCGTTTTGAATACCATCTACTTCATGAACCATTGAGTTATCAAGTCCAACTTGGTCCGTTGTGTCCTGCATATGCATAATGGATTGAATGTAAAGAAAAAATTATAGCATAATGCACCTGTTTGTTAGAGAAATAAGCGCACCTGTTTGTTAGAGAAATAGCGCCAAATGGGCCACCGACCTAAGATTTCTAGATGGAAGGCGAACTTCAAATGGATGGGGTTACTTTAAGAAAGCAGAATCAAATCATTGTCACCTAAAGAAGCTAGAGGTGACATAAAAAGAACGGATCTGAACTTTGAAAAGAGGTGACATGAGATGCCACTTCTTCATAGAACTAAGCAAGCATCCCACCATAACTATGCCCCGCGCTTATCATTGAATGTATACACAGAGACCATGATCACAGAAAGCATCACCGCATTTTTTGCTAAAGGATACGCCCTCCTATGCAACAAGATAACCTATTGTGCATCATTGGAAAATTGCAAAGTTCATGCCATCTTTACTATAACTTTCTTTGTAAAAAAAAATTAAGCAAGATAACAATTGAGCTCTTGCTTATTTTTACAATACCATTTCTTCATGCATCAGATTGATAAATGGAATTGTAGTCTATGATGGATCGAAATGCCATATCGCCCCATTTCATTTTTTTCCTGTGCAAAGATCTAACACATCCCGACCAAGTCACAAAACTTAACACTTTAAACCATAGAGACTCTTTTTGAGTTTACATAGTAAGTTCTTTGCCCCTCGTTTTTATCGAGATCCAGGAGGTCATTATGTGTACAGACTACTCATGAAGTTTGAATGCTTGGGGAGAGTTCTTATTTATCATTGCTCTTCTTTCAAGACAAGCTGCCAAACAGACAGTGAGCACTTTTCCATTCTTATTATAAATAGCAACCCGCTATTTCTTACCATAATATCAAGTCATAATTATTGCTCATATCCTTATGGGACGGAGGAACTTGTCCATATTAAAAAGGAATCTTTTTAACCTTTTAATCCGATTAACCAGGAGGCCACCCCATCCGACTTCCTCCAATCAAATGGGCGTGGAGATGGTAGACCCGATTGGCTGGGAAAGAAGAAAAGAATGAGAATGCGGAGACAAAAGTCAAAACAGGATAATATTCACTTACATCCTTGGCGTCCATCATTAATAACAACTCAGTAACCTTCACTAAGGCCTTCCTTGCTTAGCAACTCACAGCCGTGGTATAAAGAATATGGCCAAGGATATCTTTGTGCCTTTCCTCTGCCTGGTCATTTGCCAAATGGCTCTTAGTTCATTATCATGGCGGAAACAAAGGGCCTCTAATGGCCTCAAACCAAGCGGCTTAATTTTGACACATATGTTAAACCTTAAGTTTGACATTGTAAGCTGTGGAAATGCGAAGAACATCTGAGATATCCTTGTCATCATTTTCCAAATGCTTTAATGATTATCATATGCAAATGATCTCTATTGTAAGCATGGTGCATGAGAAGTTCCTCTAGATGCTTGTACTATGTTTCCAGGGACCCAAAACGCGTACCTTTGAGGCGTGTGGTCAGTCCATCTCTATGTTTAGGGATCAAAATGATGTGCGTTGGAGCCCGAGGTGAAATGTCCTGAAGGCCAAAACACCGCAAAAAAATTTAAGGACGGTCCCAAAGCTCAAGAAACCGGCAAGAATTGGATTGCTACCCATAAATCACCATTTATCTTTGCAAGTTACATTGCACCAAAAGAAGCCGACTTATACTTTGCAATGTCATTGAGGATCAAACCCCGTTTAAACTAAACTAAATCTAAATCGGTATAGTTATTTCTTAAATGGACTGACAAGATGGAACATCGATCCGCGAATAATTAGCACCTTTTCATCGTCATAGACTACTTTGGATGGAATTTCCTTGGAAATAATCTTATCAAAAGCGTAGATTTTGGAGAAGGTAAAAAATGAGGATGCCAATGATAGAAAAGGGAGACTTAAAGGGGAGAAAACCCACATGGTAGAGGCCCCAGTGTCTTTAATAAATGGCGGCATGCATAAAGCTTGCTCATCGGCTGACCATCGCCAAAGACCTGATTTGGTTCCGATTATTCCCGGCCTCCTTCACGCTTGCAATACCATTCTTCCTCTGTCATAAATTAAGGTCGAAAATCTTTAAAATTCTTGTTCTCTTGTCCTAAATTATCCGGGATTGTCTTTGTGTATCTATTTGGGCATGTTGCACATAGATCCGCTGACTCCTCACAACCTCGCAGATCTTTAGAGGTCTAAACGAGAATGATCCTTCTTAGGTTAGCGAAAATGAAGCAAGAAAAAACCCGACTTCGATTACGTTGGGAAATGAGCCAAATGCGGATCGCGAAGGAGCTGCACCATTCCGCGGCAATAAAAGAATGCTTGTACCACGCGGATATTTGTCTACAAAGGGGCGGAAGAAAGGGGCGAAACCTAGGTTAAAACTAGATCGTGTTGACACTTCACATCGACCTAAGATCTTCATAGCATCGGTCCGGACTTGTGGAATGCCACCACTAAAATCGGACAAAAACAAAAGATCAATTATGTGTTCGTTGCTTTTTGCAAACTGCCACACATCTTACAACGTCTGGGCTAAGCGGTTTCATTTAAAAGCTCTAAAAGACTCGTAGCACCATCTCCATATTTGGCCACTGGATATGTAGAAGAGTCCAACAAATTGAGACCTTATAAAATGGATATTCTAAGCATTTATGATGCTTTATTATGAACATAAGAAGCAAGTCTAAACTTGGCATAAATTTGTGACCATTTTCATCTATAGGTGGTCGTGTGATTAATATAATTTGAGGTGAGCCTGGACCTCTGTCACACAAAAATTTCTAAGCTTGTTTGCGGAAATTTCTAAAAACATATTTACGCTTCAAACCGGGTGAGATACAATTTGAGAAAGATTGCTCTTGTATTGAGAGATTGGAACATCTTTGGCGTGCATTTGACCTATCGGAAGGGCACAATCATTTGCTCAAAAAACACGATCATCAAAGATATAGGTTTTGATGATGTCGACAAAAAGAACATTACCCAAATTCGGGGGCAACAATCATACGGGGAAAATAACATAATAAGCGAGAGGAGATGTAGAATGTTACTATTCCCAAAAATATTTGATTGCAAAAGAATTCGGATCAAATTGAGATGCAAGAACAATGCGAGGATTTCAATTCAAGATTACAGTAATAGATTAAAAGTACAATTTGAAAAATGATTTAGAAGTTGATATTGAGGACCGCATTACCAAGGGAAAGACTTCATTCAGCAAAAGTGCCCATCTAGGTATTTGTATCCACTTTGTATCCTCGGAGAAGCACATGCACTGAACTTAGATAAGTTTACACTACAATTTTGCAGCTTTGCATTGACTCTGAAAAATATGGAAAAGTGTTACGGCGACTCACCTTATGGGCATAGGTATGAGCAAAGGCAGCTCCCAAAACTTAAAGTCGAAGGGAATGTAAAAGTAGTAGAGAGAAAACCCAAATCGCCCCAAGTCATACCTACGCCATTCCATTCTTTAGTTTTTTGTGAGTGACTTGTCCCTATCTCCAATACATGTCGCCAAGGTGCTCTTGTTCGGTTTAAGATCTCCATTCATCGATTTCAATTGCATATCCAATGTCACTGAACATCAATGGGAAAAAAAGATATTATCTTTCTTTTGCACGATCACCCGAGCCAGTGATGCTTATACATACTTTATCAACAAGATATTGATCCAGTCAAGATTGTTGAGTTCATAATCTTTTGTCATTTCTTTGGCGACTTGCTCTGCAATGGAAAAGATTATCGGTGCATATACATTGACAATTGCAAGCGGCTTTTGTTAGATAATGGAACACCTCAAGCCTACCTTCTTTCCCCACAATGACCAATGTTCTCTACCAAAGCGGCACCTCACCTTTCGTTTGGAAAAGGCTTTAAGATTGGCCTCCATGCAACACATTGTTCAAAAGAAAAATAATTTAGTAACCTGGCCATCGACTAGAGAAAAATGCAAATATTCCATGTTCGGGGTCAACAACATTCTTCCTTAAGTTATTAAACATCTGTTAACACCTTAGCAAAACCTACATGAAACTGGAAGCAAGTTAACACGTGAACATCATATATTCATCTACACTTTCGCAACAACTAAATCAAACACTACAATTCTAGAACATATACACTCCTCAAATTTATCGATAGCAACCACGGTAGCAACATATGATGGTGACAACAGCTTTAAAGCGAATGAGGCAAGACTCATCTAATGTGGAGCTATAGCAAAATGAAACATCGATGGGCTTTCACATGCGTGCATGCATTCCCCTTTAGTCTATCGGACATATCGGACATTCCTCATGTGTGATGATGGTTAACTTACATAATATTATCGGAGACAAAGGGAACTAGATTGCATAAAGGAGGCTGACTCACTTGATAGCCATCAAACATTACTTGCATACAGACCGTGTTTGCACGCTCTTTGCTTGACGAATAATAAACCCGATGTCGGTAATCGTGCGACTTCAAGTTCAAGATGATTAACCACTTCACAAAAAGCGAGAAGCAAGTGCCTTATGCGTAAGGATGAATTCCAATCATTCTGACATAGAAAACTAAGCAATAGTATAATACTTCATACGCCGAATTGACTACTTGTTAAATCAGTCATGCGAGAAAGGTGTATCAACTAGAGTTGTACATTATAAGAAAGACAAAGGAAAACATACAAAGCTTGTGGGTTGCAGCTTTCTTCATCAACCACTTTACAATGCGCAAACAAAATGTGAGGTCAAACAAGCGGAAAGGACCCGAGGAGAAGAAAAGATGCAATTGCAAAAACCTATAATCATATGGAATCATCACAAGGAAGCTTACCAATTGGGGTCATTTGTGAATGACATCCGGCTTCTCTGATTCAAAGCTCCAAAAAGCTTAAGCGGCAACTCAAAATCATAGCTTCGTTCACGCAGCGCCAAATCTCTGATTCTTACGCCTAGTGGCGGTAGAAGATAATATTCTTATCGAGAAAGGCGGACCGACCAAGTTGAGTTTCCCATACCATCATTTTCCCTTGTCAAGCTGGGCTGGGCTGGTGTTGACGAAGCGCAGAGTGAAGTGGTCTTTAGCACGGATGAACGGGCGTTATCGGCAACATCGACAATCGCGGTGGCGGCGGGGGGAGAGGATGGGGCTTTTTTATCACATTCCTACGGTAATCACCGATGATCTTTTGTCCAGAGTGTAGATCTTTAATACTTCACTTATTAACCCTCTTGGCTCCTCTGGAGTTATTACTTGAGCCTCGAGTCTAACAAGGCAAGCACAAACATCTGAGAGCTCAACAAAGGACTCGGCTTGTCTTTAGGATCAGCTGGCAATGTTTGTGCCCAAGATCTCCACAAAATCCTGCCTTTGCGGGGTTGATTGAAACCTAGGCCATGCCCACAATCCCATCGCCATTCCAAAACTCCGAAGCGAGTACCACTTAGATAATGCGAGAAAAGTGAAGAGCAAAATTGGCGGCGCCGATGCAGGAGTTCCCGTTGTCGCCAATTGGGAGAAGCGAAAAGTGAAGAGCAAAATTCGACGGTGCGGATTAAAACCCCAATTTAATTCCTTAAATCCGGCGTCACATATCAAAAGCCCCAAATGAAGGGGCTCTTTGGGGTGAATTCGAGGTGTGTCGTCAGCCGCACCGATCCATCTCGTAGAGATGGGCCGAGATCAATCTCTACCAACATGTTGGTAGAGCTCATATAATGTATATATATGAGTGATAAGAGATATCCTTATATATATACAATTATATTGAGTGTCTAAATGATGTAGAGTCTCAAATGGTGTAGAGATTTATGCCACAAATTTTTGGTAGAGATTGATCTCTACCGTCCATCTCTACGTGATGGGCGGCCCGGACACGGCCACCACCGTAACTCCCCAAGCATCCCTATTGTTGGTGTACCAAAATGTTGGTAGAGATTGATCTCGACCCGCCCATCTTCGGGATGAGCGCGGCCCACAACAAAAGCCCCAAATTTTCATCCTCTGTTCTCACGCGGTGAGCCGAGCCGACATGCCCATTCATTTTCACCGGATGTTCTTGGCGGACCTGCGGCTCGGCTTCGCTCCCGACTTCTTTGCTTTTTATTTGATAGCCAGGGATTACGTGAAGTAACTCTTCTTGATAGTGACTCCGGATCATGCATATTTGGGCTTTAATATATTTTTTTTTTTTTTTTGGATTTCTTAGCGTCTATGTTATGGCAGCAATCTTGGCTTACGGAAAACATGGGCGCTTGCATCAGATCTTTCGAGGAGGAGCTTCTTGAGTTTTAGCGGCGTGGCTATGGTTCCATCCTATTTTTTCATATCCGTTTTTTACTTTTTGTGTAGGTTTGAGATTTATGGTATATAGGGCAACCAAAGTGAGAATACCTTGGATTTTGAGTTGCCGAGATTGATCGATCCGTGAGATCCATTACCCCCGGTTTTTTGTTTCCAATCGCCGATTCTGTTGCACCATAGCCATGGTTTCTTCCAAGCCCCTGTCTTTCTCAAAAATGGCATTATCAACTCGCTTTCTATTTTAATATCGATATCACACCGGCTTTAAAAAAGCTTGGAATGGATTTTCTTTCCGATCCTTTAGTCTCGATACATTTATCTCGAGGTTTTTATTAATGATGAGAAAACATTGTTGCATTGTTGCTCAAACATTGTTATTTGGGCTGGTCTTCCATTTTGCAATGAATCTGAGACCTCTGCGTTGAACTGTGTTATATGGTGTAAGAATGCTTAAAAAGTGCTTTTCGAATAAAGTGGAAACATGGAGGCGGATGCGTTTATACCATTGTACTCTGTAAAAGGAATGACCATAAGGAAATTTTCTTTTCTTTGGGTTTCATTCTCTGTTATTTATTTGGTTTTCCCAAAGCTCTGCTTTGGTACCTTCGGCGCATCAGATCCACGATAAACAAAGAGGTCGGATGTGATTTTCTTACATTCAAAATTGTGGTTTCTCCCCGTTTTTCTTGCATTGTGCAGATTGAGAAGTAAGGCATGTTGGCATTGCATCTAATGGTGCCAATATGTCATAAGCAAGCCGGGGTTTTGGGCAAATTGTGGCATTCTTGTTGCATTATCCCATTAGTTTTTGCGATTGGTAAGTTGCATCGATGCCCCTGCATTGTCTAAAAAGTGTCCACGTTTTTTTAAACTTCACCCTCCGTTGTTTAACTAAATCTTTGCTGTTTATTTTACCGGTGGCTAAGGAGGAATTAGGTGTTGATCTACCTCCTTCTAAATATCTTTGTAGGAATGCTTTTTCTTCCTACATCAAAAAGTAGGGCATGGAAGCAAGAATGTATTTTCAGGGTAAATGTGCAGCGGAGTGCTTTGGGCTGCTGTTTTTCTTGAGACAATTATATCACTTTGCTATTGTCTCCTGCGGGGATTTGCTGAGAATCTTTAGGACATACCGTTCTAGGATAAAGGCCGAACAACTCGATTTAAGAAATTACGCGTGGGACAGAACTTTGTCATTGGCGGTTTTATATTTGCCGACTCTAGGTCCCTTCTTTGGTTTGGAAGAACAGGTAACACTTTTTTCCTTTTTGTTATAGGATATGATTGAGTTGGCATGATTAGCTTGGTTGGAACCAAAAGTATATTGTCTTGGTATGTATGTTAAGGATCGACCCGTAGTCTTAAAGAGATGTTAAGCAAAAGATAATGGGCTGACCGGCAGTTTTTCATCATTGCTTAACATTGGGATGAGAGCTTATACTTAGTGTTGTCCTGAGAGCCTCTGGACCACTTACAAGATTGGTTGGACGAGGCGATAAGCATGTGTGTGTAATGAGGGGATGTCACAAGCTCTTCCATATGTATACTTCCATTTCGGTATCACGATAGTATTTCCATAGGCCTTTATATCTTCATGAGCCTCATGTGCCGGTTCTCTAGCTAAAGGAGTTGTAGTTGTGCATAAAGCAATGCTTCTTATAAACAATGCTTATCCTGGTTTGTGTGTTTCAATTGCGGGCGTATGTTCTCGGAAAGACCTCGATGGTAGCCATTAGACGCTCTCAATCTTCAACATGGTGGTGCGAAGGACTTTATATATGCTCCCTTTTCGTCAAGGTGAGAATAATATCGTCATTTCACACTAGATTTGATCTTGTTGTGGAATTTTTCTTATATTACTAACTAGCATTGCGGGACTATTGTGTACAAAGGGACAACTGAAGCCAAATCAATCGAGGAATTACTACTTTGCTGATTTAAATCATGAGCATTTCTGAGCTACATGGCCATGGTTAGTTTGTTCTTGATAGCATGGTTTTCTCTTTCATATTGTTATTAATGCAGAAAATACCGGCATTTTTATTCCTAGGTGCACTCCGTTTTTCTACAAACACGTTTCCTAGGTGGGATAGAGCTCAACCAATGAGGGTTCTTGGGCACAATGGTGAAATTAATGCCTTGCGTGGAAATGTGAATTGGTGAGGGGCATTGTCGAGAATTGCTTCTACACACAAAGACACATACTTGATCGACTTTCATTTAATGGGACAACATCTAGGGAATTGTTGTTTTTGATGATGGCTATCGAATAATTCTTTGCATTATTTTGATAATTGCATTTCGCAAAATCTGATTTTTTTATCACGGATCGTGTTTGTCTTTCTCAGATATAAGTATTATGGCAACCGGTACATGGCGAATGATGAGACTGAACTGGAATGTTTGGGATGCAATGCAAATCTGGATGATTGAAAATCGATTGAAATGATAAGCATGTTGAGATAATTTGAGGAAGATAGAACGGACACGAGGGATTTTGATACACTTGCTTCACTAAAGAAATGGGGCTTTATTGGTATCTTTCTTTCCTCAGCCATTTCTTTTTTAGGTTGCCATGCTTCAGTTTAATACATCATGGTAGAATATTATATTGTTCTTTCTTTTTGAGGTTATGCGGTGTTATGGAACTTATGCAGATTAAAGGATGGATAGGAATCTAAACCCATCTTGATCAGAACAAAGTTATGCCAAGATTGACAAGGGACTTTTTGTGGTTTGCGCATTCTTGGCATGACTCCCGTAGTGTGAATTGGCCCTTGAGAAGGAGAAAGCCGAGATGGAGGCAAGGAAGCATGAAATTATAAGGTCGGCTGATATATCACGGCTTGCAAAGGGAAAAGGTGTTCTTTTACCCGGAGGTTTCACGTCGCGGGGAAATGAGATCGAGATATTTTTGAACTGGAGATTGTCGGCGATAATAATAGGGATAATGTTCAAATCATGGGGGCATTTAATAATTGGAAATGGGAATCTTTTGTTGTCAAGTTGCAAAAATGCAATATTCAAGGGGATTGGTGGTCATATAAACTTAGTATTCCAAAAAGAAGCATTTAAGCTAGATTTTGTATTCTTTTTGTGAGAATGTTTATGAAAACAATTCAATGAAGGACTTCTCTTTTTAGTGGATCGGTGGTGACAGAGGGAAGACAGAGAGATCGTAGATATAGCGGAAAAATGCAAGATCGCGGAAGAGAAGGCATTTGAGCGGGGTTGACAGAAATGAAGCAAAAGATTGGCAAATGAACAAAGAGAGAGAACACAGGCAGCATTTCAAAAAGGTTACTTTCTCATGCCGATGGTTTGTGAAGGATTGAACCATTAAGTTTCATCGCTTGCCGACACCATTAAGCTATTCTATAACCCATAGTTTCAGCCCACTTTCTTCAAGTTCGAAAGTGTGGATCCATGGTGGTTATAACAATTGGGCGTGAAATGGTATCTAGTAAAGAAGCTCTCACCTACCGTCGGTCGAGGGCTTTATGTGCGAAAAGATAATAAAAATGTAATGCTTTTTATGTCAAATGGGGCCACCGCGACCGATAGGTTCGGATATCTCTTGCCTCACATCTAGAACATTGTTTCACGATCCCGAAAGGAAGACAACTGCAGAATGCTTTTATACTTGATTGGGTCTTTTTGCTGATGGACCGCTGAAAAGAGCAAATTGCCTATGATAATAACGCTTATCGGGGATTTCCATGCCTTGGTACCTATGTCGCCTCGGAGGCTTAATATCGGGCGAAGTTGAAGATAAGCTTTTAAAAGCTTACAAGAAGAGAGGAAGAAAAGAGATGAAGCAACCAGAGAGAAAAGTAAGTTGTTTCTACCATGTAGCCTAAATTCAGTTTGTAGAATCTTGCTAATGCTAGAGCAATTGGTTTTTGTGATATAATCATATAAACCAAATGATGTAACCCTTTTGCCTGAAGATCGAAATGAGCTCAGAAAAGAATGACATTATTTAACATAAATGAGAGTGTCTACATTCAATCATAAATTTAGTGGAAAAATAAAGTATATTAAGAGAGACATTCCTGCTTATAAAGTAAATCTGCAGTCAGCCGAATTACATAAATCAGGGCTAACAGCTTACTTGGCTAACAGCTTAGAGATAAGGGTGGGAGTGCCGTTGATATCTGGATCAACTTAATATATAGGTTGATGAGACCGTACAGAAGAAGCAAGCAACTTCTATAATAATGTGTCCATCTGAGATCCATCAGAACATATCAAGCACCAGAGTGTCAGTATGATGTCCATTCTCAACCAAAATATGTAAAACAGTCATATTTATAACTATGTTCTACCTTTCTTTTCCTAATGTATTATGGCTCGTATCTTTTGCACCTTAGGATTGATACTAGAATAGGGATTTGCAGACTATGATCTTTTGTTCTTCATTTGGGCCACCATCATGCATTGATGCTCTCCTTTTCTCCATCCGTCGTGCAATCCCTTTTTACCATCCAGGAAGGCTTTACTGAAGATCAGCCCTAAGGATAACAATGGCAGTCAATCATATCCTCGCGTGTTGATACCCGTTGATGGGGTCACTTTCCATGCCCGGTAACTGTTATTAGTGGCCATAGAGACCCTTATATGGATGAAGCCTTTCCCTTGCGTAACAAAAATGGTGATTGTCTTTCCTCCTTTTTAACTAATCTCGGCTTTTAACATTATTTACTAGGCTGAATTGAAGCTTCGTGCAAAAGCTATTTTGAAGGAGAAAACATAGAAGAGGTTTTTCTGATCCACGCAGTCTCATATATTTTACATAGATCTTTGATTGATATTAAAGTGGGCTCGGATGTTCATTTTATTCTACAATTCTTCAAATACAGTCTTGAATGGGAGGCAAGAAGTTTGGCTTAGATGTTCATTCAACCGATGGACGCACCGGCGTGGTTGTTTGGCACCATTGAAAATGGAACCTGTTAAAAATAGCTCACATATGAAAGCAATGTGGTCGGAAGATTGTCTTTGTTTGTCATAATGTAACATATTGCTTACAAGCACTTTTTATGCCGTGAAAGTGCCAAAAGATGCATATATGATGGATTTTGTTTTTTCTGAAAGAAAGGACGAACATGGTGGACTGTATGACAACAGGGGTGGCTTAGATTATCACATTCCTGTGATTGGAGGCATGGTGAAAGAACCACCCATGTTTGTCTCGTACATTCAAATTAGCATTGTCTTACCTAGACAATTTGCCAAATGTCACGCGAGATTTTTTTGCCTTGCGGGAACCTTTTTGCTCGTGCTTCTGCTCTGTAATACTCCGTAATGGCTGTGGCATACTGGAGATCCGCCCTCTTTCTGGTAAGAACTCCATTTCCTTTTTTTTTGTTTGTTTGTTGGAATTCTCACCCATCTTTCAACTTGAATCAAATAGCGGGGGGGCGACCGCTCCTCTATCCGCCATTACTTATGGTAGCCCACGATTGGTAGATCGCGGCTTTAAAGACGGGTTTCCCGCTTCCTAGTATAACACCAGAGAGCAAGGGAGAATCTTTGACACATATCAACAAAAAAGAACACAAGGACTAAGTTTTGATATCATTTCCTTCCTTTCGTATGCTTCTCTTGACATGTTCTATAAAGTGTTTAAGCGTGTTTTGTGATTTAGTAAGACCTGGAGGAATCAAGTCAGCACTGCACTCTATGGTTGAACAGTGTGACTACCAACTTTTAAGAAAATTTAATTAAACATCAAGAAATTGTCTGTCACCCAAAATATATGTGAACTTCCCAAAATTTGCACGATAGAAACGATTATGAATTAAGTCATTTTGAACTTTATAGGCTTGCATCACACATTGCTTGGAAAAATAATTACTAAAGGATTGCCATACATTCTAGCAAGTCACTTTGTAATTTAGATGACACTTTCTCCTCTTAGACCTTTGCACCATTGACCTGTTTATAACCCTTAGAATTCACAAAAGAATTTTTGATTCACATGGCTTACTTTGTTAAAAAACATGACTTATTTTGTTAAAAATTACCTGGACATCTACACTAGATGAGAATTGCCATATTGCATTTTCGATTTTTTTAGAAGTGGCATCCCAAAAGTAACATCTATGCATACACCTAAGATTTACACCCATGCCGAATTCAAAAGTAACATCTATGCATACACCTAAGATTTACACCCATGCCGAATTTGCTCCCTATGAGTTCAATTGAATAAGATTAAAAAAGTCCTATCGAACTCACTAAGGAAATTTGATGTAATCTCGAGAAAGTGGAACCCATATATATGTGACTTAACTTGCAGCCTATTTGTATTGTGAATGCTAACTCATTCCGTGATTGTGGTATTTCCAACCATATGGATTGGAAGTGCAACTTCTTCATTTGGAAGATAAAAGTTCTTGAAACGTCTGAGACCTCTTTATAATGCCCCCATTGCATAGCTATTTGCAACTCTTTTTAACAAAATGTTATATAAATGATGAAACATTGCCATTTCCTTCCATGAAAATTAATTCAATAGGTCATGAAAGTCGTGGAATCTATAGAATCTAGCGTTGATTTTTAAATAACCTACAGGAAATATGTCTAACAGACTTGCTAGGGGGATCTTAAGGGAATCTAGATAACTCTTTCACATTGGGTGCTTTGCAGTGAATCTAGGTGTTCTTTTAGAAAATGTTTATAGAATCTACAGGGAATGCTCGCAGTATATTGACGAATCTTATAACCTCAGAGAATCTTATAGAATCTTTCCATAATATTGGCTAGTTTTAAGGGAATGTTGACATGTACTCATCTCAAATGGTGAGCTTTTGACTGCTAGACAATCTTCTAAGTGATTGAGGAATAGGATATTTAGTGTTTCAACAAGACAATGGATTTAGCTTAAACCTTCGTGGGTTTAGCCTAGATGCCTTTGCCATTTGTATGACAAGACAATTGAGATAATTGAGAATGTGATGTATTTGTTCTGCATTCAATGGAAACTAAAGGCGAGAACTATCGAGTTATTGGTTTTATAGAACCAATTTTAATGGTTTCCAAATGAGGCGAAGTCTCGTTAATTTGGCAAATGGTGCCCTTCTTGGAACATATTTGTTAACTTCCAAACATAAGTTTTTTAAGCCCTCTAGAAATGTCTCAAATGGCCATGTGGAGTCTAAGAGAATTACCAAACGCATGACAATTTTGAAGTTTCAAATGGAGGGCCATTATGGACTAGGAAGCATGCTTCTAGCATGACACTTCCCCGACATTGGATTGTTCTTATCTTGTGGATGGATAAGTTCTAATGAACAATGGTGAGGTTCTAACTACTAGACAATCTTCTAACTAGTTGAGAGATGTCATAATTAGCATTTTAACAAGAGAATTTTCAACTCCTATTCCAAGATGATCACCTGAATAGCTATCAAGCAAGGGCTTCATCTTCGTTTGAGAAGGTAAAATCTCAAATAAGATGTGCATTAAAGACATTACTAAATTCACCCTCGAATGGCGGAGATTATGATGCTATCGAACATTTAATTTGATTTGACAATTACAATTTTAGGATTTACCTATGATTATTTATTGTAGATTTTGTTAACTAGTAGACAACTATATGTTCGGAGAAAAGGCTGTGAAATTATATGAAACTTTATGGCAATATTGGTTGATGCAACTTCCACTGTGATATTGACTTCTTCTAACACACTCAACTTTAGATACTGATCTGTTTAAGCTTGGACAACCAAAACTATAGAATTAATTAATGGGAGTATTCTTTAGATTACACATGGAATGTACCTTTTGTTCATAAACCCATTGATAGTACAAAAACTTGTATATATATACTTGTATATATATATATATATGTTCCTACGGAGCAAGTTCTAATTTTAGCATGTTTAGAAGGTTCTATGTTCTAGAACCCCCACCCAAAAACCAGAATGCTTATTCTCATCTGGATAGCTTCTTTATATACTGAAAAAGAGGCTATTTTTTGCATCTATGCATGTGGGATATATGTGCAAACCCTAAATTCTAGAATAGTTTTTTCTAGAATAAGGTTCAAATTTCGTAACTTTTTTTTTACTTTTTACAAAATTTTACAACTTTTTTTTATTGTTCTAAAAGGTTCTATATTCTAGAATAGGTTCTTGTACAATAAGGTTCAAATTTTATAACTTTTTTTTTTTACTTTTTACAAAATTTTACAACTTTTTTTTTATTGTTCTAGAAGGTTCTATGTTCCAGAACCCCCCCCTGAATTTTCCAGTACATTCCATAATTTTTGGAACATCCTAGATCTTCCTAGAGCATTCTAGAACTCCAATCTAGAATTTTCTAGCCAAAACCGAATGCTTATTCCCATCCGGATGGCCTCTTTATATCTTTGAAAAAGGCTCTTTTTTGCATCTATGCATGTGGGATATATATGCAAACCCTAAATTCTAGAACCATCCTAGATATTCTAGAATTATTAGGGTTGGAGATAACCTTAACAAGAAAAAAAGCACACCTATATTCTGAATGGAAGTGTGGAAAGTTGGTTAAGGGGTTCCCCAAACCCCCTTGTGGGGGTGAAGGGTGGGGGTTCAATTCCCCTAGCGCAAAAAATTTTGGGTAAAAGTTGGGAGATCCCAAACAAATGGGCCGGTCGAGATGGGCCACCCGGAGGGCCGGGGAAGCTTCTAGAAGCCACCGGATCCGGACCTGGACGAGATTGCAAGGGAGCAAACCCACTGACCAAGATCACGGGGGTGAATATAAAGAAGCCTTAGGAAGCCACTCTAATAATTATATATATATAATTGATGATATCGATATATGTATATATATATATATATATATATATATATATATATATATATATATATATATATATATATATATATATATATATATATATATATATATATATATATATACAAGTCTTTGTACTATGAGGAGTGTATCAAGTATTTGGTAGCTTGCTAAGAACTCAAAGTCAAGGTTGTACAAAGTCGACTAATTATTATAAAGGTTTTAAGTTAAAAAGTGAAATTCATAGTTATGGTGAACTCTCTTGTCAACACCTAGTCAAAGGTTAACTGCTGTTACTTTACATCTTCTACTCTCTAGATCAAACCTATTACATGAATTTGACATGCAAGAAGCCTCCAAAGTCAAACCTCTAGTCAAACTCTCACCTAGAATGTGGGTAAAAGACCGATCAAAGACTACATAATGTTCAATTAGACACGATATTTATTCACAACAGGATATGCATTATGAAAGGTTCTGCAAAGTTAACCTTGCAAGGTTCTTTAATAGTCCCCTAGATTCTTTAGGATTCCCATAGATTCCTTGAATTCTCCTAGATCTGCTAAAGATCCTTTAGATTCCTCAAAATTCCCACAATGATTTGCCTAGATTCGATTAAAGATTCCCTCCAATCTCCAAGGCCAAGTGAAGATTCCATTTGTTCTTCAAGATTTTGTTAAGATTCTCCTGAAGATCCTTTTAAATTCCCTAAGACTCCATATAAGTTCTCCTAGATACCCTTATCCAGATACACTTTGATGGCGAGTTAAAAATTCTAATAGGTTTCTATGCATGTGAGTAAATGTATAAATATTGTTATAGATCCGAGGGTCTCAAAAGAATGTCATAAATATAGATCACGAGTTCATATGGTGTTCAGATCAAGCTCTAAATTTGGGACACGCATGGTGAATTTTAAAAGTTAGGACACAAGGGAATTTAATGTTTTAGATTGCACATGGCAAAGTTTGCGTAATTTATCTATATCTGAGTTTTGTTATTTTGAAAAACTTAAATATAAGGGGAAAAAATTCTGGATAAGGAAAAAATTTACGGACATCGGACAAACTGTAGTAATATTCCCAACATTTATGATACAATATTTTGCTAGATAGAGCATAGTCGTGAATGTGTTGCATGTTCAACATATAGAACCTAGCACTATGGCATTCCCTAAAGAAAACCCTTGATAGAACCTAGCACTATGGCATTCCCTAAGAAAAACCTTGGTTATGGTTAACCCACAATGTGGTGAGTGTCTTCACATGTTAGCGGTAGGTATTGAAAGCGAGTGTAAGCATTTGGGTATATGCAAATTCTCCACAAATCAATCGTCCTCTTCATTCTTGGTGGACCTTTGCTATCTCGCGGCGGGGTTTTCGAAGAAATCCGTCAATTTGCATTGAAATTTGCGGTATTCAAGGTTTAAATGCGGTATTGAAGACCTAAAGTAAATAAGTGGTAAATAATTGGAGCGAGAAAACTCAAGAGGTGCTGTTTTGGATCCATTGATACAAAAAAATCCCTCCACATCTTCTATATTGTAGGGGAATGACAAAAATCCCTCCACATCTTCTATATTGTAGGGGAATGAAGAAGGGAGCACGTCTAGAGATGCTTGTTTGAATCCACTATCACGAAAATCCCTCCCGTCTTCTATATTGTAGGGGAATGAAAAAGGGAGCTCTTTATCGGAACAATGGCGGGCGTGCTCATCGTCATCGTCATTGCGGGGCCCTTTATCATTCCCTATACATTTTCGTAAAGCCCTAATATATATCGTAAACTTTATGCATTCTTTACCATGCCTAACATTTTGACATTAAACAATGTGGCACCATGGAAAGGTAACAACCTTTTTTAACCATTGCTATTATTGTTGGTTTTAGGGCATATGGGAGTTGAAAAGGCTATTTTCAAAAATCTAAATCATCGTCCCTTGATATTGTGATGAAGGAAAAGAAACACATCATCTTTACAAAGGGCAAAAGCCCTATTCTGTTTGGCTGCAATTACCGTGGCCACAAAAGCATAAGTTGAAGGGCAAAATCTGTTGATTTGTCTATTGTCAATAGCCAGCTTCCCAACTTCCTTGCAAATGGCCGGGCATGTTACTTGTCTGAGATCTGCGTGCAGGTCTTTGGATGCAATAGAAAAGTTCCATTTAATGAATAACCAACCACTCAATATGATTTGAATTTGGAGAGTGGCACGCAATATGCTAAGCATATCGGGACTTCTTGACAACACATATGCATAGATTATGGTGGTGGCGTGTTTGATAGCGATGCTATATCGATTGTTCAAGCAATTTCTGATCGGTAATATAGTGAATATGATTTTAAGGGCAAATTGAGGTGATTCACGCTTGTGACATGAATAACCACAAGATCTGGACATGCATGCATGTGGCGGCGGCTGTGCACATTCTATCCTTTGTCAATTCCTTTGAATTCCTTTGTAAGAACCTCCATGAAGCAAACGGATTCTACAATTGTAATTATAGAAGTTCATGGCTTGATTCTCATAGAGATGTGTGAATTTGAGGAGACTTTCCATATGAAACTCACGCTAGTCTTGCTTAGTTCCTGCAATTGATCTCAACTTGCAAAAAAATCTGATATTTACAACATTGTTGTTTATATCTCCCGGTATACTTGAATTTGCTTTTCATAATCACGGCATAATGCAATGAAATTAGATCGCATCGGCATACGCAAGATACATAAATTAGTGGATAAAGAGTAAGTAGGGCTTCAAACACGATTTTGAAAAACAAACCTCGTACCACCAATAGAAGCATGTAGGCTTTTGTAGTTAGGATGGCGAACATGCATCAACTAAGCGTGAAAGCCCCTCGGCTGCAATTCCCTTTCAACTTCCCGGTAAAAGAAGATCGAATATGCACAATGAACACATTGTTTTTCCTTAAAATGTAAACCATATGAAGAGACAAAAAAAGTCTGTCTGACAGTCGTAAATACCTTTTCAAGCACGCAAGTAAACAACCGGAAACCGCGAAAGGTAGTCCAAAAGTAAATGGTCTCGGATACGCATCTGACAAAAAAACCATGGGTTAAATTAGAACTATTTACATCAAATAACTTGCCGGTTATAAATAAAGGCAAGACTAAAAAAATTGCCAAGTCTCAAAATGAAAAATCGAATAGTTACAAGCATACCTGATTTCTCTCATGCGGAGCGAGTTTTTTTAACGCCGCGGCAGGCCTATGTTTTATTTTTTATAGATGGGTTTTGGAGACTGAATTTCAAACTAACTTATCTCGTGGGGAGAACTTCAGTTGTTATGGTAAGCCATGTTAACACACAAGCGCATCCGGTAAAATAATGCGTTGGATATCGATTGCAAGAGTTCTATTGTTTGGCATACATTCTAAGACCATATTCGCTCTTTGGATACATCTGTCATTCAACTGCAAATCCGTGGAAGTATTTATTCATTCCATTTAAGTGTTATACGATGAAGCAAGTGCATTTGAAAACATGGAAAGAGCCAACCCGGACTTTGTGATTCTTTGTTTCCGCGGAAATGCCATGGAACCTTTGGTTTTAAATACTCAAGTCCAGTGGGCTTCCAATCGCCATTGTACCACGTTTGCAAACAAATTTTAAAATGACAATGATATTTCGTCGGACTCGGAAAAACTCATGCGAGAATCGTGTTTTTTCTCTTGAAGCAGCAGAGGGATAAACAAAGATATAGAAATGGTAAGATATTTACCTGCTGCTGCTGCCGGTCCTACAAAGGAATAAGCTCCATTGAACACATGAGAAAACTCTCCTTAGAAAAAGAAGGAAGGTTTAAATGGCAAAGCAAGTAAATACTTGGGCGTCTTCTACCTAAGGTCGGATTTGCGGAGGAAAGCCCACAACAACCTCAGTTATCCGGATCTTGAGTGGTTCGCTATGCCCCTTTATGCGTTTGGTGCAACCAAAGGACCCAAATCTAAAACCAATAAATATGCCAATCTGAGAAAACACAAGAAGAAAGCTGGCATGAAAATAAAAGCAGTTGTGATGATGGACCTTGTTTTAGCGACCACATACAGGAAAATGCAAGACATGCCCTTAAGCCAACCAAAGCGATCTGAGCCTCTACAAACCGCAAAATAGTTACGCTTGCAATAAGAACTATTGTGATGGACAACCACGTCAAAATACTGCGAGAACACAAATCTTTTTTTACTGCGTCGGCATCAAAAGTGCAGAAGCTTGTTCCGCCATTAGCAATAACAAAATTAACCTTCACACTGTTTCGAAATTAGACTCGAGGTAATCCACTTTCGTAATATCCGACCAGGATAACCAGTAGCTTTCTACCCTGCCGATCCGTTAGGGAAAGACGGCGCGAGAGAAGAAGAACATCATAAAAGAAACATATCAAAATCTCGGAGAAAAGGTTTGAAGCAAGACCTCCCAACACGGCTTGGACGAGGGAAAAGCTTTTACCTTTAAAGAAGAAGCTTGAACGATCTCACAAAAATTTCAAGGATTCTTAGTTGAAACTCTTACACAATGGAATAAACTCTTACATCGGGCCATTCATCCCCAACCGGAGTAAAGGAAAACCCCCTGAAGCACAATGCAGCAATCTAGATAAAATCCCACTTTACAAAGCCATTTTTATGCGAGAACACTTACGTGGTGGTTCTAGGAGGACTCAATCGATTTGTCATTGGGGGCCAGGGGTCGTTACATTCTTGCGAGATGCTCCAGCTCGTGTAAAACCCAATCGCCTAGCCCAAGCAAAGATTGAATGCAATGTGACGAAAGCAAAAAGGATTATTATGTGAAACTTACCCAAGCAAAGATCGAGGAAGCAAGCATGGAGCACAAATGAAAGGCCGTTTCAAGGAAATAGTCCATCTCTGCGGCTTGCCCAATATTGAAGCCGGGCGCGTGATGCATTGCAAAGCCAGAAGGGATTTGGCGATGAACTCCGAATTGCTCTTCCACAAGCGAAAAAAAAAAAAAAAGTAACTAAAGAACCCCAACAAAATATGGCGGGCGCCCAAATTTGCTCTGGCGACCTCAAAATGCAATGACCAAAGCGCCAAAACAAAAAGGAATGTAGAAGATGCAATTTCTAGGGCAAGTAAAATGTGTTAGCAAAAATGTGCATTGCCACCTCATCATTAGCTTATGGGACACGAAAATTTGGCGCCACCATTAAAACCTTTGGGATAAACTAGGGAAACAACATTATAACATGTCGCCACTTCTTAGGATAGCATTAATTTCATAGACCTTTGTATGAACGGGCCAAGATCAAACTCCTAAATCCAAGGGCCTAGGATCAAAAGCCCCAAATAAGGGGCCATTTATGGTGGCATTTAATATCATTAATTTTTTATGGATGGCCTAGATCAAATCCCTAAATCCGATGGTCAGGACTAAAAGCCCCCAAATTAGGGGGTGCTTGGGGTGGTTTGGCATGTTTTCATCTCAACCGTTGATCTCAAAAAAATGGGCCGGTCACGCTACGACACCAAAATCTCTACTTATAAGGGGTGCTTATATAATTGTATATATATAACTCCGATATATATATATATATATATATATATATATATATATATATATATATATATATATATATATATATATATATATATATATATATATATATATATATATATATATATATACAAGTATTTGTACCATGAGGGGTGTATGAAGTCGGAATAATGCGTGCATTGGGAAGTATAACCCGAGTTCTTGAACAAATCTATTAAGAGTCAGAAGATATCTGCAAGAATTCCTTAAGATTATACAAAATACAATGCAAAACATACCCAATGTGAATGATCTCACGTAGATTCCCTTGGATCCCCTTAGAAAACAATGATATATCTCCTCCATGTTTTAAGTTTCGACAATGGAACCTCGGGTTAAGAGTTGCGGCCTTCTTACTACCAACAATTAAGGGAACACATGGCCAAAGAAGTTAATGGTAGTGTTGCCACCAAATTCTATAATTATTTTGCAAGTTGTACTTATTAGGGATCCTTATTTTCCAATTCAAAAAAATAGACTTCCAAATTTGCAAATAGCCATGGAATAGGTTGTAAGTTCATTTAGGTTCCATCTAATTTCTTTAGAAGTTCACCTCACGTGTTTGAACTTTTTCAATCAAATTCATAGGTGTTATATTTGGGATGCCACTTTCGAAAGCAATCGAAATTGCAATATGGTCATTACATGCAACGTAGATATCTAAGTAATTTTTTTAAGTAATTTTTTTAAGAATAAACCATGTGAATCGGCATGCCCTATTTTGCATTTACGACTCATAATCCCTTTGGTAATTTGAAGATGTTGGATTGTTGAATATCAAGATGAGAGGATTGGATTACCATCCCAAAATTAATTTCTTCATAATGCATCCAAGGGCCTGTTGGTTTATCTATTTTCCTAGGGCCTGTTGGTTTATCTGTTTTCCTAGCCGATCCTTTGTTTTCATTTACCTTGTTTGTTTCATGAGTTTTGCAAATAAAAGTTCTTTAATGCAATCTACTTCTAGTTTGAAGGTTTAAATGGCTTCTTCATCAAAGTACATGGATTCTATTTTGAATAAGAAAAACGGTAAAACCTTTTTACCTATCCAAATGTTATTCAACAATACGGTCAATTGGTAAAACATTTTTATCTATCCAAATGTTATTCAACAATCTAGTCAATAAAAATTACACATGAAGTCGAAATTGCAATGTTTAATGAAGTTAATTCGTTTTGTCGATGTTCCAGCAGGATAGCCGTGGCTCGAATGATGCGGCAATCAGAGGGCGTGGACAGAAAAATGCAAAAATCACATAAAGCCTTATGGTTAAGGGTCAGTGGACTAGCGCTCTTAACTACATATACACAGAAGCAATCAAGAGAAAAAGCAGAACGAGCAATGAGTTCGCTTGCCTACCTGTGCAACATCAACTTCTTTCAAGCAATAGATAGCAGACCATCAATTTGATACCCCCGCCAAACACCGATTTGTTGGTCATAAACTGCATGCAATTTGTTCAATTCACTATCATCATTATAGTAGATAATGTGATGAAAGTATCGTCAGAAATTAACAACCATGCTCTAGTTTAGTTCCCCCATATGTCTAGTTTCCTTGTCAATAAGGGCTTTTAGCTGTGACTAGGCATGTTGTGAACATACACAAATCATTATTGACCTACCCTAACATAGAAAAACGTGTCACAATTGCCACCAAATAGAGGCACAAAAGTGTCAATAACATCACATAATGTAGTGTTGTTTTCAGTAGGCTCTGATTAATGCCCGTCTAATTGCATCCATATAAAACTAATCAACCCTAGATGCAGTACATGTAGGAAATTAATGGACAGGAAAATGTGAAAACCACATAAATAAATCCTTGCAAACATCTATTCTGGCGAGGTCCAACAATCATACAATCTTTAAAGCATTTTACCAATTAAGAGGGATAACTCTCATATCATCATACCTTTAACATTCGCTTCCTTGTCGTTGCTTTCCTTGGTTCTCGAGATTAAGATGGAGTCGCAAAGAGCATGGTCACAATTACCACATTGTCTAGACCAAGCAAACAACCTCACAAAACGGAAAGAAGGACGGCCACGTGACATTTCTTACTTGAATTCCAGGAGACATTACGGGAAAGATTAAGCGAGCGTGCAATGGTTGAGTTGGAATGCACGGGCAACATCAAGTTCTTTCAAGCGATAGTTAGCAGATCATCAATTTGATACTTTGCCAAATTGGTGGTCCGAATCGCATCAATTGGGGAAATTAGTGGGCCGCGGAAAATGTGGAAACCACATAAATAAATCCTATCAAACATCTATTTCTCATGGGGTTTAACAATCAAACACTAATGCATTTTACCAATTAAGAGGAATAAGTGTCATATCATCATACCTTAAATATTCGCTTCCTTGTCATTGCTTCCCTTGGTTCCCAGAGCCTAAGATTCAGTCTGCAAAGAGCACGATCACACCTACCACATTGTTTAGGCCAAGCAAACAACTTGACAAAAAGAGGAAAAAGAAGGATGATGCATGACATTCCTTTTCTCTGAAAAACCCACTTACCTAGCCCTCTTCAACCGCAAAAAAAAAAAAGCAGGAGATAGAGTAACAATAAATAAATATCACATGAAAGCTTAAAATGACGACCTTCATCTTACGCAACTCTAGCAAAGTCATCAAAAATGCCCTAGGCATGGCTTCCTTTCTTCCAAAGCGAGCAATGATGTCCTGAAATTTTAACGTAAGTATAAGTAGGAAAATACAACAGACACGATTATAAGGACATGATGTCTAGTGGCAACTGTTTTGGCCTGCAATGTTACAATTTATTTCAAGCTTACTAGCACATAATACTACATCTACAATCCAGAAGGAAATACTCAAAGGAAAAATAAGTGTTGAGAAAGAAGTGAATACTTATCACTTATGTCCGTAAACAAATATTTCCATGGATTATGGATATCAAATAAATAGATAGAGATCCCACTCACCCACTGCCCAACGTGCACAAGACAGTGAAGAAGCGCTTGTCGGCTATGCAAGCTTCCAATCGCTTGTCAATATATACACAGGCAGTATTTCAATCGGAGAAGGTAGCCATGAAAAAGCATTAACACAAGACATCCAAAATTTGCCGAAGCTGGATCTTAACTCTTCTCCGGAATCTGCATGCCAAAACCGAAATGAAATGAGCTCCACCCAGCTATGGCGGCAGCCGCAGCTCTGCCCATCCACAAAAAATAATTAAACTGGGATGATACATACATGCGTTTGCGTTTGGGAAGACTGAATGCCAAATGGTAGACCGCTCTCCATTTCGCATTTTTGTGACGCCAGTGCCAAATTTCAAAGCCCAAGAAGTCGCCATAGCTAGAATGCATGGCTAAGCTCTAAGCTTTGCCATATTGGATTATAAAGTAAAATCTCAAAAAATAAACGCCTACTCTGAATTCTCAAAGGATTTTACTCTTCGCAGCACACTACATTCTCAAGGTCACTACATTTAATCCACACACCCATCGCATCATCCCAACGTGCTCACCTTCACTACCATTCATAAATGCATGTCACATCGGCTGTCAATGACTATACCTCAATAAAATTAAATGCCATGTAAGACCAAGAGTCATAGTATATATTCGCTGCACCCATCATTTTACCAATGGTTGTCATCCATCTCTAGGAACATGGCCCATTAATAAATATTGTCACCTCATTATTTCCTCATTAAATAAAGGTGCCACCTTACCTTTTTTAAAGAATTTCTTTGCACTTTCCCCTACCTTTGTATTGAAGGCCTAGATTTCATCTTCCCCCATCCAATGGCTTAGACATGGGGTAGGTGGATGCCCATGCATAATCCATACATGCCCCCATACAAAATAAAGGGCATGTGACACACCACCTCATCAGAAAGGAATTTTCATGTGTATGCCCATCATGCACCATATGAGGTGGAATCTTCCTAACCCTTGATCTCAACCATTTGACGGCTAGGATCAATCTCTATGAACATGGCCATGGGATGACAAACCACACATCTAATACCTGTATATATATTAGATATATATATATATATATATATATATATATATATATATATATATATATATATATATATATATGTACAAGTATTTGTACTATGAGGGGGTATATGAAGTCGACTGAAAGCTACAGCAAAGAAACCAAAGCCGGAGTTCTACTCGCAGCGAATACCTGCTCAAGCTCCAAGTCAACCTGTTGGTTCCATTTTTGTCAAACCTCTAGTCAAACTCCTATTAATTAGAATGCCAATCAAAGTACTATCAACTCTCCCTATAGGAATTTGTCGTAGTTTCCTTCTAGATGTTATCATCAAGGATATTTTATTAACATTTATGAGACTTATGTTATAATAATTGCCTGTGTAGAATGCACCTACTGTCAAAGATTCCCCTAGATCCTTTGAAATCTCCTGCGATTCCCTAAGATTCCACAAACATCCCCCTAGATTCTTAAGGTTCTATAAAGATTCCCCTAGATTTTCAAAGATTATTTGAAGATTCGTTTAGATTCCCCAAGATTCTATGTAGATTCTTATAGATTCCCTTAAGTTCTATGAAGATCCCCTTAGATCTCTAAGATTCCATCGAGATTTCCCTCGATTCTTAAACTTTTTTGAAGTTTTTTTTAAATTCCCCTAGATTCCTTAAGATTCTCTTGAGATTCCTTTGATTTTCAAAGATTATCCCAATACCTCTCGAATTCCCTTAGATTCTATGAATATTCCCTCTAGATTATCCAACATTGCACGGAATGATGCCAAACCACTACTCATTGGAAAGCATTTGATGAGAGGAATCCAACGGTATGGGTCCCACTTTGATCCGAGACCTCCACCGCAAGATAAAGTCGTTTGAAGGCGGCGCAAAAAAGGAAGCTTCCAAGAAAGCTTCATAATTAATGAGTTGCCACCTCACTATCTTTTTATTAAATAAAGGGTGCCATCTCACCTCTTTAATATAAAAAATTCTAATTTAATAAAAAAATGAATGGTTAGGATTTATCCTCCCCCCTTTGATCTAATGGTTAAGATTGCTTGCACCAAATCCACTTTTAAGGAAGCTTCCTTGCACTTTCTTTATAAAAATTAAGGGCCATGATTTCTCCTTCCCTTTTGATCTGACGGCTTAGAGACATGGTGCATGCCCCTATGCATGCCCCCATCATACTTCTATGCCCATGCATGACCTCCCCCATGAGGTGGCGGCATCATGGCCTTCCATTTTCAATTGGACGGCTGGCATTAATCTTTATATAGCATGGGTACATCCTTTCCTGGGACACATAGAATAGTTTTATATATATAATGATATATACATACAAGTCTTTGTACTATGAGCGGTTGCACTATGAGGGACTGTACAAATTCGACTAAAAGCAAAATGCAGTGCTATCCAACAAAGATTCTATTAAGATTCTCCTAGATTCTCTAAAACTCTAGAAAGATTTCCCTAGATTCTATGAGATTCCATCAATGTTCGCTTATATTCCCCAAGATCCATTGATGATTCTTGGAGGGATTGTACAAATTCGACTAGAAGTCAAACTTAAAGTCACGCAATGAAGATTCTATAGAGATTCTCCAAAATCACATCAAGATTCTCTAGATACTCAAATATTTTATGGAGATTCCCTAAGATTCCTTTAGATTCTTAAGGATTCTTTTGAGATTTCCCTAGATTATCCTAAGATTCCTCTAGATTCCCCAAGATTTCATGGATATTTTTCTAGATTCCCTTAGATTCTCTGCAGATTCCCTATAGAACAACCTAGAGTCAAAGATTTTTCTAGATCCCTTGGATTCCCCCTAGATTCCCTAAGATTCCACAAAGATCCCCAGATTCTTAAGGTTTTACAAAGATTCCCTAGATTTTCAAAGATTATCCAAAGATTCCCTTAGTTTCCCCAAGATTCTATGTAGATTCTTCTATATTCCCTTGGATTCTATGAAGATTCCACTAGATTCTCTAATATTCCATCAAGATTATGCTAATATTCATATAGATTCCTCAAAATTCTCTTTATATTTCCTCGATTTCCAAAGGTTATCCAAAGATTCTTTTTTAGATTCCTTTAGGTTCCCAAGATTCTCTTGAGATTTCCCTTAGATTCTTCTAAACTCCCTAAGATTCCATGTAGATTCTTCTAGATTCTCTCGAAGATTCCCTTATAGAACACATCTATTGTCAAAGATTCCCCCTAAAACCCTTGGATTTTTCTCTCGATTCCCTAAGATTCCACTAAGATCCCCCTAGATTCTTAAGGTTCTATATAAAGATTCCCCTAGATTTTTAAATATTATTTGAAGATTCGTTTAGATTCCCTAAGATTCTATGCAGATTCTCCTAGATTCTCTTAAATTCTATAAAGATTCCCCTAGATTCTCAAATATTCCATCAAGGTTTCCCTAAATTCTTAAGCATTTTTTGAAGATTCTCTTAGATTGCCCTAGATTCTTTTGAGATTCCCATAGATTCCTTAAGATTCTCTTGAGATTCCCTCGATTCCCAAATATTATCCCAAGATTCCTCTAAGTTCCCCAAGTTTCTACATAGGTTCTTTTAGATACCCTTAGGTTCTATGAAGATTCTCCTAGATTATTCGAGGTTGCACGGAATGATGCCAAACCACTACTCATTGAAAAGCATTCGATGAGAGGAATCCAACGGCGTGGGTCCTACTTTGATCCGAGATCTCCATCGCAAGATAAAGTCGTTTGAAGGCAACACAAAAGAAGGAAGCTTCCATAAAAGCTTCATAATTAATGGGGTGTCACCTCATTACCTTTTCATTAAATAAGGGTGACACCTCACCTCCTTTAATATAAAAACTCTAATTTAATAAAAAAATGGATGGTTAGGATTTCTCCTCCCCTTTGATCTAATGGTGGAGATTGGTTGCGCCAAATCCACTTTGGGAAGCTTCCTTCCACCTTCCTAGTAAAAATCAAGGGCCATGATTTCGCCTCCCCTTTTTGATCCAATGGTCCAGGGATGTTTTGCATGCCCTCATGCATGGCCATGCATGCCCCATGCATGACCCATCCATAATCCAATGGCCGTGTTTTAGCCACACAACCAAGGTACCCCCGTCCTAAGCGGCAAAGAAGCATGTAACATATTTTTAACACATTATATAGACCATGGGTGCATCGTTTCCCTGGGACACATAGAATAATTATATAAATATATAATGATATATATATATACAAGTTTTTATACTATGAATGGGTTCATAAGCTATGGTTTATGAAGACGTGGAAATAAAATCTAGGCTTAAACAGATTAAAGAATCTCCATAGAACCTTAGAGAGTCTAAGGAAATATTACGATCCCCTTACAATTATCATTCTTTCAAATTCCATAAAGATTCTAACATTATCTAGAAAATTTGCATTTATCACTGTTTTTTCATTCTACATAACCTTGGATTTGTTTTTGAGGCCACAGGCATTTCGACACATGTTATATTGCAAAATAACATTCTCACCGAGAAAATATCACAACAAAAACGCGTTTTCGTTGCGTAACGGTTGGCATGAAACAATATAAACATTTTATTTCTTCACAATGATCATAGATTGCATGGTCTCCTTTGTTTCTACTCACTTAGAAACACTGCCAAGCATTGTCACTCATTCTTTGATAAGATGTCTTAAAATCATCCAAAGCTAGCAAACCTTCACCATCCTCGGGGCACACACAACTAAACAAAGGTCAAATAAGAAATACAATTAAGTTAAATGAGGCTCTTATTCAAATTGTCTCTCATTTTTTGATGAGATGTCTCAAAATCATCCAAAGCTTAGCAAACCTTCACCATGCTCGGGGCACACACAACTAAACAACTTTGACTCTATATGCCCAAAGGCATAGCTTAATCATGGTCTTCTCCAATCATATTATAAGATCTAAATTTGTTTGTAGCCTTGTCTAGCTCAGCATATGTAAAAACGCTTAGCAGAACCTTGTCACAAAGCTGGATGCAAATTGATGATGTTGAACTAGTAAGACTAGCTCACTATTGTTTATTAAAACTTCTCGGTAAAGAGTCGAGTTAAATTTGAATTTAAAGTAAAGGGGTGCATGAAGATTTTAGCATGGAATGTGGTTCATTTTGTCATTACATTAATTACGTGCTAGAATTCAAGAACCCAACTGGAAGCATAGTTGAAGTGTTCAAGAACCGTGGGACTGGAAGTATAACCCGACGGAGCAGACGAATATCCAGCATATCCAGGAGCAGTTGGAGGGTGAAGTGCATTTGCCATAACAGAAGTGGGTTTATACTTCGGCATAGGAATCTTAACTTTGTTCCAGCGGGCTGCTGTGGTTAGCCAGTATTTTCGGTAAAACCATGCTGATAAGGTGTTTGCACATAGGCAAAACTGGGTAGATAGTGATACCCAAATATACTGGGGAAAGGGGCCATGGGTTGAGGTGAATATGAGTGAATTGGTAAATGATGCTGCGGCAATATAGCTAGAGCATTTGTTGGTTGTGATGCCTGTGATTGCATTGGCAAAGTTGTTGTCCATTAACAAAGGCTACATTTGCGTAAAAACTTGTTCCCCGGTTTTGTTGTGAAGAACCATCGTACCGGGGACGAATGGTTGGCACATAATAGCATCCCATTGGATCTGTACCATAATCCGCAAACAACGGGACAAGACAATTGAGAATCTTGGAGAACATATCTTCGTTCTTAAACATGAATGCACATGTCATGTTTATTTACCATCAACTTTGACAACCGTGGAACACGAGACCGAGATTCGGGCATTTCATATGAGTAATGACCACTTGGAACTAGCCCAAATCTGGATAAGTTAAAAGTCAGAGGTGCAAAGGAATAATGATCGATTTCACGCACACCCTAGTCGAGGTCTTGCAATTTATAAGCGGCCTTTGCTCCTTTCTTTTCAAGTTGTGCGCTTGACGTTTTGTCCTAGATTATTCAGAAGGGGACGTGAGAAGGCGACCGGGGCCACATCATTGTGTTATTACCGGAGCAAATTACAATTAAATACGGATGTAAATTGAAATTGGTGTCCGCCAATGTGCTTGTTCCAACGGATGTGTTTGTTCCAAGAGGAATTAACATAACAAAATGGAGACTTTACCTTCGGACGAGGGGACTGCCTGAATGGCTCTTCAATTCATTCCGCCTCCAAGTGTTGCATGTAAGAAAATAAGAGAATAAATAGCGGTGTTCTCTGTATTCACGCTTTGATCTTAAACATATATAGGGCCACAAAGACATATCTCGACCAGCTTGATTTGTAACTCAATGATCTTTTGCCGATAAATATTATACGCTACACGATCCTCGTTTTTAAGCAATAGGCACTAAAAGCTCAACACTTCAACTATTCATATTGGCAAGCATATACATAGGACTTAGAACCCAAAATAGACTTTGTTGTGTACATGTCTTTGCTACATAGTATATACACAAAAAGAACTACCTTGTACGAGATCGCAATTCCATACTCGAAGATTGTCGACTAATAAAGCCTTCCACGACAGGTTGGTGCACGCAATGGCAGGCGGCCCTTCGAGGCAAAGTAATTTGTATCTGTAATCATAGGCTAGCTCTTCTCCCATTGCAATCTGGAGTATGTATGTTGATGTTAGAACAATATTTCCAATCCCTCATTGCTCGGTTAAGCTCTGACCTTTGGCCAAATAGTTGGCAATAACGGTATGGACTATCTACAATAAACCGCATAAATGTTCATACTTACATCCATTACTAGCATATAGCCCAACATGGGCAAGTTGGCAATCCATGCTTTCCACTAAAACTTGGTAGTTATTCTCTACCCACAGCAATTACACTTGTTGCAAAACCGAACTTCGAGTTACCGCAGGCACTGGTTTGAAACATTTATAAAACCTTAAGCTCCATAAATGTGTATGATCGGGGATGGCGGATCACTTAAAATCGTAGCTCATTTCAAGCGGATATAACCTAGTCGTCTCAAAGGAAAACCATAGAAATTAGTGGGAGTTCCGAAGTTCAAAATTAAATAAATGATTGACAACCAAATTGAGAAGCTCGACCCGGATCCATAGCGAGAATCCAAGTAAAAATGGTTCGCTTAGGGCATTGCCCAGAGAAACCTCGGAAACTACTGAAAAATCTTGGAAAAGATATAATAGATGCAATGTATCACGCAAAAAGAAAACACATATCGAGATAGAGCCGGATCATAGCTCCATAGATTGGATTCGCATCTAAGTACCTTTTACGGATTAGCAAGCCTTGGTTTGCCAAAACAAAATTGAAAAAAAGAGAGCGGAAGGAATCGAAGCTTCCAAAGAAGACTCCGCCATGTCTAAGAACCGCAAGAGGGAAAACTACATTTTGTTTCCAAAATATTATAGAATGGATGCACGAATAGATGCACTGGCCGGATTCCACACCAGCAAAGCTTTCATGCGCCATAACCGAACTAAGGATACGTCATGGGAAAAAAATGTACGACTTAAGTTAATTTCGTCCGTGGTTTTCCTTTACTTTTCCCTTGCCACAATTATGAGTCATTAAAGCCTTTAATTAATATTTAGGGCTTATTGCCACCTCAATCAGATACTCTGCTACCTACCTCATCAACGTGCAAGATTGAATCCCTAAATCCAACGGCTCAAATTGAAAGCCTCAAATAAAGCAAAGCACCTTCCTTGCACCTTCCTAAAAGAAATCAAAGGCCACGATTTCTCACGTGCGAATCCACGCCAGGATGGGGTGCATGCCCCATGCATGCCCCATGCATGCCCCCCATCAAATCCAAGGGCTATTGTCGCGACACCTCAGAAAATGGACGGCCGAGATGAATCTCTACCCACACTCAACCCCCCATAGGACCCATAAAATAATTGTATATATATAAGAGAAGAGATATATATCCTTATATATATACAATTATATTGAGTGCCACAAATGTTGGCAGTGCCACAAATGGTGTAGAGATTGATGCCACAAAATGTTGGTAGAGATTGATCTCGGTGGCCCATCTTTGAGATGGGCCGGTCGAGGCAGTCTACCTCGTAACTCCCCAAGGATCCCTCTTGTTGGTGTACCAAAATATTGGGACAGATTGATCTCGGACGGCCGTCCATCTCAGAGATGAATGGCCCACAACAAAAGCCCCAAATTGGCATATACAATTATATTGTGTAGATGTGTGTAGACAATTAAATCTCGACTGTCCATCTCGGATTTCGACGGCCCACATTAAGCCCCCAAATAAGCCACCTGAAATGACCCCTTTATTTGGGGCTTTTGATCACGTCCGTTGAATGTGCAGATCAATGGCGAGATTTAAGCCAAAAAGTAAAAAGTGCTTGCTTAAATAGTAAAAAAGTAAAATTTAATGCAAAATAAATAATTGTGGCGTGGAATTGAATAGTGTTGGCATAAGATCCTATCGAAAATTGCGAACTGGGCGGTTTTATTCATTTCAATGAGATTGATCGACGGATCAGCTGCGCCGATTCGGTTGGCAAATGGCTGGTGCATTTCTTTTTATACATTCGGCCATAGTGGCAATGAAGCGAATTGCTCCGCGATTATCTCCAGTGATAGTTCTTTATTTGTAGGTGTAACAAGGCCGAGTTCATTGAAGCAAGGAAAGGCGTTTTTCTACGCCATGGTCGCTTTGAGCAGGATTGCCATCATCTAGCACTTCCAAGGTAGGAGTGCGATTCCATATATGGCGGTGATTTTGGCACCGATAAACCATCTCTAATTTTCAGGATTCTTCCCGTAAAGAATATCTTGAGTGAATTGCGTCCGGTCTTCACTTTGCTCTGCCGAAAGCAAGCCCAGCAGGCGTGATTGCAGAAAACTTCGGTGTTGGATGGGAAAGCATGGGAGCTACTATTGCCCGGTGTTGCTCAAGATTTGGGTTCGTTCTCCCTTCCTATGTCCGAATTTTCCCTTCCTTATTTCTAATTCTAACGTTTTTTTTTTTTGTGGATATTCTTTTGCTCGGTCTGGGTATTATTTTGCCTCGAAAGCTTAAAAACTCGTTGATGCATAGAAGTCGACAATGGCAAGGCCGTTAACATTTATGTTAAGGAAACTTAAGAAGTTTAGGTCTCGCATTCTAGTGCCTATGCGAAAGCCGACAGAGAATTAAGATCATGTGGTACTTGTTTCTTGTTATGGCTTGTTTCATTTTCATACAACAACGGTTCAAGATTGTGGTCGGGGAAAATCTTGGGGGCACCACCTTGGCAATAATAATGAGGAAGCCCACGTTAGGAAAATCATTTCGGGATGCCAACAACAGTTACTTGTGCATATACTGGGGAAAAATTTTGGGGCCAAAGGCCAACACTACAACCATTCAACCGGGTTCCGCCTAGTTACTTCAAGTGGATAAGGAAAGATTTGGCACCATGGAAGACAAAGGGCATAACTTTGGAAAGTTTAAATCGCCAAGAAAAAATGCCGCTTTTGGTGTCACGCCGTCGGGAAACTCTACACGTAACTCTATTATAGGTGCATTCAATCCGTAATGATGTTCACTCTCTAGGGTTTGTCAACCTCGCTGGATAAATTTCCTGGATGAGTTTGAGGATGTTCAACTCTACTTTAATTGCCGGGACATACCTCAAATTTTCAAAAAGAGACTTTTGAGTCTCATTGATATTCCACCGCCTTTATTTGGCTCATCAGAGTACAGATGAACACTTTGACATCCCATTCCAGACTTTTTCATTTTGGGGATGGTAAGCAAGTTGCACTTTATCGATTATTTTCTTGGACAAACTACCAACTAACCTTTTGTTTATGGAAATAGGCCCAAAATTAAAATTAAGCCATGGAAAGATGAGCTTATAAGCATTGATGGAGGCTCACAATAAATGAAGTGGGCAGACAAAGATGGCTATGCACATTGGAGGGGAAATCCATGGACAAGTGATATTCATGACAGATTTGCTTAAATGCAACTCAAATGATCATCAAGCACACATTTATATACACGACTAGGTGAAAAAGATGGATTTGGAGGATTCTAGACTCAAAGAATCGGCAGTGACCATAACTATATAATATATATGTAGAAGGATATGCCCTGGGTCATGAAGTTACAAAGACAAACCTTGCCATCTTCCGGTGAGCAAGCAAGCCGTGCTAAGCGTGAGAATAACCCAAGATAAACACCAATCTCAAGAGTATTTGTCCCACCTTTTGTAGGAATTTGTGGTACCAGAGGATTGTTTGGGTGTGACCGAGGGCCGGGTTCCATTGCCCGCAGGATTTTATAGCCCCTAGGACCAAAAGCGGGAGGCATCTGGTTTCGTGAGCAGCAGTTTGATCTTGGCAATCTTTTTGATGAATTGTAAATTTAGGAGAAGCCACATTTTTGAGTAGGCATTCCTCGCGAGAGATACGTAAAGATTTTATAGGGTTAGAAATGTGGTGATCGTATTGTGGAAAAATGTTGGTAATTGCTTCTTCTAGCTCAATGTTTAATATTTACTCAATATATAGAAAAACAAGCATGAAATCCAAATCTCGAAGTGCAATTCTCTTTTTTCGATATGCATTAGTGAGTATTTTGAGGCATCGGAGTTCGTGTAGTAGGCACTCCCGCCAAGGAGAAGTACATGCATAGTGATCGCGCTTTGAATTGAAATTTATGTTCTTCCTTTCCCGACATTAGAGGCATGCAAAGATGCTTGCCATAGTAGTAGTATTAGTTATCATTTGTTTTAAAGGTAAAGGATTATGCCTTGAACCGAAAAAGAGCTTATTTCTTCATATGATCATATTCATCTTCAAATGATCTTTTACTAGTTCCGAGGTAGCACTACTCATGTCCGTTTTATCTTTACCCGCTGATTCATCACTTTTATTGTCCATTTGACCGTGAGAAGATGGCTTTGAGGCAATTTTGGACTAAGTGAGCTAAATTTTGGCTTTTGCACCGTATTAGTGCAAATTAAGGCATGAGGACTATTCACAGGTTGGCAGCTTTATTTTGTCTTGCTCGAATGCTTAACCCGGCGTGGGCTCTCGGTGCGGGACACCGCAAATCTATCCTTCGCCCTTTGAGAGGCCAATGCTTGTTCTCGGCTTAGACCGTCTGTTTGAGGAAGAGAAATAGTCACATTATTTCTATCATCACAAAGTTCAAATAAAATATGAATAGGTCTAGCTAGAGTTCACATACATGAGAGAATGACTTGCTATAATTTGGTGTGCAAATATGCTTGCACATATAAGCCCTGTCTTGCATTTGTAAGTTTATAACCTCAGGATGAGCATGAGGGGTTTTTTATTGATCAGATTGCAAGGCAAATGATGAGTTGATGCATAGAAGTTTTCCAAAAGTTTACTACTAGTACCAAGTTGATTCTCATGTCCGTAACACAATTATAAGCATCTTTACATGACTTGTTGGCCTCTTCCATGCGGTCATATTGACATGTGTCCGGAACATGTATCCCTATGGCGATTGAAAATGGAGCGATAGTTCATTTTGCAAGCAAAACTCATATGATCATAAACGAACTTGCCTTGCTCACTTTTTATTCTAGTTATGCTCTTTCATGTCAACGGCTTTTAATTAATGGTCTCGGAAGCGTGATGCCTTTGCTATAGCATCAAAGTGCGTGAATCGCGGTACTAGATTTAGATTTTTAAAATGGCGTGAAGTTCCAAGGTAATGTTTTTCTAATGCCACCTATATGGTTAAAGAGGAAGCAAAGTATCTCTCGACATGTCAATGGGAAAGGACATTGCTAACACGATCTTTTATGGGGCCCTCATGAGGTAGCTTTATATCTTTTTTTTTTTTTTTGCTTGTCAAATTCCAAGACTCACTCTCTCGGGTCGCTAACTTAATTGCCTAGGCGCAAACGAAATTGGAAAGTTAAAAGACAAAGGAATATCTCTTCGGGCCCGGGAATGTTGGTTTTACTATGGACCTTTCTTATCCCCCATCTTTGGATGTGAATTTGCCGTATTCTTCTCGTTCAACTTCAATAAGCAAGGTTGGTGTGGACCAAGGCCCAAGTGGATTACTTTATGTGAGGCCACCTCCGGCCGCTCAACTTGTGGTCTTCAAGTTCATCTTTGGAGGACCGGGGAAGCATGTCGTTTTCCAACACGATTCTTTAGCACAAAAGCCGGGAATTGTGCGTATAGAGAAGGGACAACGAAAGTGTGGACCGGAGGACCAAAGCTTCGTCCAAAGACGCCGTTGGAGAGGAGCAAAGGCTGCAAATGTCGTTCTTCAAGCCTTCAAGCGGCCCAGTGATTTGCCGAGCAAGTAAGTTTTCAACTTTGGGACTTCCAAAGCTATATTATAAGACTAAATGTCATTACATTGTCTTGTGTTGGCTGTCACAAATGGAGATATTTGAATGCCTTAGCTCGGGATGGCTATATTAATTGATTCTATGCCAAGTGGCGATCTATCACTAAAACTACGTGATATTGCTTATTTATAAACATGATATATAGTGGAAGTTTTTCCGAGGCTTCCGTGACTCAATTGAAGTGGACGGAACTTGCCGGTAAGACCAATACATTTTGTCAAAAGCGTCCAAACATTCTACTTTCAGCAAATTATAGATGCATAGATAAAGCACATACATGCACTTGCGTTCTCTTTTGCGACATTCTTTAAAGTAAACCATAATTGCGGGTTGTTGACATGGGAGGTTTTCTCATTTGTTTTTATGCATGTGCTTTTAGGTGGGTTGATAAGGATGGAAAGACACCCCGACTCTAGTTTGTAATCCGATTTGAGCTATTTGATATGGTTATAACTCTTTTAAATCACGGGTGCAAATGTCAATGCGTCTGAGCCCGGTATGTATATTGAAAATGGGGCGGTTCATTTTGCAAGCGGCTCATACAATCGTAAACTAACGAACTTGGCTTGCTCACTTTTATTCTAGTTATGCTCTTTTCATGTCAATGACTTAATGGTCTCATGGAAGCGGATGCCTTTGCTATAGCATCAAAGCTGCGTGAATCCTGCGGTACTAGATTTAGATTCTTTGCACTTATCTAAGCCACATATCACATTATCCACAACAAGATCTCCAACTCAAACAAAGTTCGATGGGGGAAGCCCCCCGCTAGATTTTACCGGATGAATCAGCTTTTATAATGTGGTTGGATTGAAACATCATGCTTAACGTATTTTTAACACGTTGGCCATTGAACAACGCTTCCTGGATCTTCGTAGAACAATTATAAGACATAACAGATTGTCTAAGTGGTGCCATTTACAACCATCGTTCACAAGTATTTGCCCGTGGATGTTTTGGACCATTGCAATATTCAGTTGCTTGCTCATCACACACGGGTAGTTTACTCCTATTGTAAATTCAAGGGGAAAATGAATAGGCTTCTAATTGCTCGAAATTGTTTACATGAATTTTACATGCAGTGAGCACGGTATAAGTGCAAGCAACCGCTATACGCTTTGAGGTGAGTTTTGTGGCTCCTCTAAATAACAATGTATACATTTTGGATTATATGGACTCTTTATCTTGCTTTCCGGCCGGTGAATGTGACACTTCGTTGATATTGAGGAAAACGGTAATTTATGCGTAGGTGTTGTAGATCCTTCTAGGCTGCCAAAGATAATTGAGGAGCTCATCAAAAGAAATCTTGGTCATGCACCCAAGACAACATGATGTATGCCAAATGCCTAGAGAAAGTAAATGGTCATTTATTTATAATAGTCAAGTATGGCAATCATGCAAATTTTTCTAGCGTAACATTGTCAATTGCTTAAGCCCCTCGGCTTCTTCCAAATCAAACTGATCTTTTGGGGCATAAACTCTCCTTCCATGCATGCATGGTCATAGGGGAAATTCTCATGCACATGATTCCTATTCCAAGTTGTCTAAGTGCATAGTCGAGTCCTTGGAAATTTGAAGTTCAAAAGATCATAACGGCATGCTTGGTTCTTAGGCAGGAAGTCAGGTCATGTGCTATACTTATAATTAATTGTGCTCCTGCATCAAGGCAAAAGGCATTTTAGTTCGGCCCCTCAGGCAATAATTCTGATAGGGATCATCACCTCATCTTGATAGAGCCCATCATGCAAACAATGCAATGCCCTCTATCATCGGAGACTATTGCGGTAATTTGGTCTCTCTGGAATCATTTCCTTAAAAGCGTTTAGAGGGATGCACAGTTCCGCCTTCAAGTGTTCTACCGCTTACAGTAATGACAACATAGAGTGGTCAATAATGAGTTATGACATGGCCATCGTGGAATTTCTTTCGTAACATGGATATGCTCTTAAATCAGATGCTTTGGAGGTTGTTGTCACAAGGGAAGGCCTTTAATGTATTAAGAGTGCCAAGAATTATAGATAAGTTGTTTTCTTTGCATACGCATATTTGGTAGGTCCTCCCTTCAAATAAGGTAAGTATTCTGATAATGTTAAAACCAATGATGCATCATTGCCGATGCATTATGAACCATTGTTTTGTGCAGGTTGAGGCAGTCACAATCTTTTGTAATCATGGTTTAATAGTGGGAAGTTATGAGATGGTTGTATCTTGAAATGGTGTGTTTTAGTTGATGATTTTTTACATCCGACAATATTTAATAAGGAAGTTGTAATATATGTGTAGGTATGGCATAATTGCTTGCCACAATTGGGTACATATATTGATGGAGTTGATGTTCTAAGTCTTGGTTACGCAATACAAGTAGCCACCTGGAATGAAAGCTTAATCCGGGGCATTTACGAAGTTCAAACAATTATATGTACATGGCATCCATTGCAGAAGTTGATACAAAGGCTGATATATTTTGGTTGTGCAAAACTTAAACCTTAGAGTTTAGTAGTTTAGAGGAACAGTTCTACCTGCGGCTTAACAAGTTCAAAATGCATCCTTAGTGCCTGGTCAAAGCATTCAAAGCATTTAGTGCATTATGATCAGGCCCGATGGTCGAGTGTGTGGCAAGTTATGCAGTATTGCAAAAATTTTCTCTAGTCAATTTAGTTTAATCATTTTTCAAAATCATTTTGGCTTTGCTTTGAACATTGGGAAAAGGATGGCATCATAGAAGGTCGATCATGCTAAGTAGTTGTTTTCACAATTTTTTTGTAGCACATTGGGGATTTTGGACTTGTTAGATGTTAGATGGTAGCTAGAGGAATATCTTGGAGTTAAAACTCGCTCAGAAAATGCCATGTGAAGCCGCGCTTCTTTTGAATGCTTTGCTTTTAAGAAAGTTGACACCCGAAATAAGTTAGCAAGCTTTTCTGTTTCATGCTTCCAGAATGTGAAACACTTTTCTTGTGCAGCGACAAATACTTTGCGGAATGAGGAAAGGGGAATGTGTTAACATAACAGGTCTTGTGATCTCTTTAACTAGATAGAATTCTTGGGAATTATAATTGCAATATTTGTGCATAATCCCATGAAATGGACACTTTCTAAGTGTGCATGTTGAAGACTTTTACCTATAGATCATGCTATATGTTTTATAGGTAGAAAAAGCTAATGCCTCTTGATTGAATTCAAATTTAGCTTGACCTTTTGCTTTCACCTTATTCACTTAGATGTCTTCACCTTCAACTCGACTCCTTCAGTTTAGTAAAAATTTTGGTTCGACGTTCCAATTTATCATACAATTTTTTTTGCAATTTTGACTTTCAAATGACACATACAAAGGTTGGTGAACCATGTTCCTTGCTGAAAGCCTTATGCTAAAATTGTTTAGGAGTGGCAATGCGTTTTCAGTCTGGTGATATCTAAATACTCTAGGGTCAATATTTGAACAACTTTGACTTGAAAAATGGTCATAAAAATGGTCTCAGACATTTTAGCGGTTTGATTCAATGCTGAACGAATGCCTGGTGTAATGACTTGACCAGATTATGGGATATCTATGATACTCTAGTTATCTATGATACTCTAGTTATTAAATTGGCGTGCTTGAGCTATGGATTCGTGTAATGCCATGCAATAGAAAAATTTGAAATTTCATTTCCTCGAGTTAAGCGAGAGAGTATATTATATTTGATATGAAACCGTTGTCACTTGATTTGGAAAGAAGGTATTGTGATTGTTTTATTCAACATAAGCCAAACATCCCTCATTGTTGGACGAGCGTGGCGAAAAATTGGCGGAAAGCTCAAATTTACTTGGTTTTTTATTTATGCAGCGAAGGCGAAGATGGGCAGGACACATTCCCGGACTGCAAAAACCCAATCTTCTTTCTTTCAAGCTACTCATTTACACGATCATTTTAGCTTTGTTAAGCTTCCTGCACATTTTCTCAGAATTTGTGCATAAAATTTGAATAGATCTATGCGATTTCTTATTTCTGCATCGTGTAGTTGTTTCTGCCAGTACTGCAGTTCCGTTATTAGAGAAGCTAAGATACGGAAGCATTTTTGTATGCCAATGCTAGCAGTTGCGAAGATCTTTGCTTAAATATTTGAATGTTGTTAGCTTGCCCTTACTAAGGGGATGATTTGCCTATGCATGTTTTCGGCGAGTAAAGCGCACATCTTTGAAGATTCATGATTAGGTACCAAAAGCTCCACTAGATTATTTCTTCTTTTCATCTTCGCTTTATTGCTGCTCAGTTGCTTTAAAGCGATTTTCCTTTTTTGCATGGTCTAAATCCTATATCTTGGGTGACTTGGAGCTATGGTTGAGCTTAGGGGCAGATCTCTAGAAATCCCTCATGAAGTCGATTGAGTTAAATTATTTCTGTTGAAATTCTCAGCTCATCAAGTTCTCTTAGTTTTTTTTATAGATGCGATATATTTTGTGGGCATTTGCTTGCTTTGAAGTTTTTAGATTATTGACAAGCGTCTCTTAGAGTACATGCTTTAAGGTGTTTTGCCAAAACATTGGCATGATTTGTCCATACCACCAACGAAGCCTTCTTATGGGAAGGAAATCATGAGTCTAAGCTTTCACAATTGCTGTGTGGTTATCTTGCAATATAACATTTCAAACATTTTGTATGGTTCTAGTGCTTCATGAGTGTAAGGCACATAAATTCAAAGTGTATTGTGATACCAAGCTAAGACATCTCTCCTTTTGTATTTTTTTGGGGTTTGATTGAGACATTGATGGTGTCTTTGGTCGAGGATTAATTAGTGATTTGGTTGGACGTTTGACCAAAGGGTGCATCTTCATTTTATTTCATCTTCATTGTAAATAATCCATTATAATGGATAATAGCTATTGCCAATCGGGATACTTGGATCTTACTCTCATATGTTCATAAACCATAGTGATAACCCATTGATAGTATTTAAAAACTTGTATATATATATCCTTATATATATACAATTATATGAATGCCGCCAACATTGGTAGAGATTGATGTAGAGATTGATCTCGCCGTCCATCTCGAGATGGGCGCCTGCACGGCTACCACCTCGTAACACCCCAAGCATCCCCCTTATTTGGGGCTTTTAATCTGGGCCCTTGAAATTGGGGCATTTTATCTAGACCGTCGATTAAAATTATTTGGGGCTTTTCATATGGGCCTTCGGATTAAAAGGGAAGGTCAAATCTTTGGTCAATTTTGGATAGGAAGTTGCGGGGAAGGTGATAGAATTGGGGCTTTTAATCCAGATCATTGGAATTGGGGCTTCTAATCTCTTCCCTTGATTTAAAAGTCAAGGAAATTTAATGGGCAAAGAAATTTAAGGTCCACCTTCATGAAGCGGCAATGCACATTAATTAAAAATCATCCAAAGGATATTTTCCACTTTTCTCGTTTCGTTCCTACTGGCTTGTATCGGGCTATGTATGAGAGCGTGATATGACGACGACGTTTGTGAATCCCCTCAGATAACCCTGTAATTGATTTGAAGCTCGACTTTAGAGTTCGTGCCAGATCTACAAGGGCCATAACCAAATCTTTTTGGTATGGGCTTTGATATAAGTTCATCTATAACAAAAGGATCAATTTTTGATTCCTACACCCAACTATATAGATCTACCAGTATATCCATTTGTTCTTCTCAATCTTGTCGTGGCCATTTCGATATCTCTAATTTTGAGGTTTTTTCCTTACTTTACTTTTACTTAACTATCACTTTGTTGCAAACTAATGTGGGCAAATTCTTATAGGCGCCACCGCCAAGTTCATATGCCCTTTTTTTTTCCTTACGTCTTATATGGGGCGTTGTAACGGATTCTCTTTGCTTTTCGGGTTGCGTAGGCCACGAAAGCACCGCCATCATCGCCGATTTCCCTTTTAGCGGTGTAATGTGTTCCCGTGTAGCCTATCCAACGATTTCAATTTGATTCGTAATTCATTCTTTGAACTAATGATAGTTCTTCGGAGATTTTCGCTTTAATATAGACATTTTAAACGATCGGGCATTATTGGCATGCAAGATACACACGTTGATTCTAGACACTACTTATCGTGGATCCTCAGGTTTGTCATTACAATTGTCTTATTTTTATAATAACAACTCACGCTCACTTAACTTTGTGGCGATGATGACTTTCCAAAGCGGGAGGCGCTTATTCGCTTTGTAGCTTTGGTAGAGGCAAGAAAAGAACTAATGGCAAAAGATGGCGCAAAGGGACCATCATTCGAAATGCTTGTTGCTTAACATGGCATTCGTGTTTGCCGCTCTAATAATTAATGTTCGACCAGTATTCTGAACTTAGAATAGTAATCATATAATCTTTTTATCAGATTTATCAACCGGTCTCTCTTTTTTGCCATACATCATTTCAGAAAATATGTTCCAACATGCTAGATTCTTACCACGCAAGTACTAGATGGCAAAAAATCATTTCTCAAAATATGTTCCAACATGCTAGATTCTTATCACGCAAGTACTAGATGGCAAAAATTGTATAGGCATTTGCTTCCTTTTTTACAAACATACAAGTTCTAATTGCTTTTCCATTGTTTAGGTAGACTTGAGAAGATTTAGGAGTCGTGATAAGTCGGAATTTGCAACTTTATGCCAAAGGGCCTTCTTTGACTTTTCGGAAGGGTGATATTTTCCTTTGTTTTATTTGTGTCATAAACTAATTTGATGATATGTATCTCTCAAATTTCTGCACTAGGCGCGTGTCGCAGATGGAGCATGATTGCACTAGCTTTTTATGCAAGAAATATGTGTTGTACAAATATTCTAAGTCAGTGGAAATATGTTTTACGCTTTAAGTCTCTAAATCAAATAAACCATGAGCACCGGCTTGATGCAAGGTTACAGATTTTGATGTGGGCTACTAGATTATCCCGATGTTTGATTTTTGTTTAAATGTTGGACACTAAATTTGATTATGTTGTTGGTCTTGCGGTTCCAAATGCACATGTGCAAATCTACTCCTGATGCTAAAAGGCTTATATTGCTTGGTTGTTTCCTACTTCCAAATGCACATGTTCAAACAATTCACGACGCTCCTTTTGGCGTAAGTGCTAAGTTTGGTATGCCACTATAAATGTCTAGATACGCTTTGGAGCCATGATCTCGTGGTATTTCGAACTATGATTTGCCTTATTATTACACTTCTTTTGCATATTCTAAACTTGAAGCGGAGTGGTGAAGTTGCTCGCTGTAAGGCCACCGCTCCTTAGCTTCTTTTCATATCGTGGAAGGTAGTGAAACCCATTCTTCTTGATTATTCTAGTGTTCTATGTAATTTGAAATGGTGAATGGTCATTTTGTGGTTCAGCCTGGATCGAACTTCAACCGATAGAAACGTTGTTTCTACCTCCATAACCTTGATTTCTAGTGCAAGGAACATGCGTAGATTAGATTCCAATGTTTTTGGCCCAAGTTTAGCTCTATAGCCAACAATTTTCAAGTTTGTTTTGCCAACAACCGCTTTGTCTTGCCTCTTGTACCAACGATGGACCGCTAGGCATTCACATTGTTTCAAAACTCGTGGTTTAATCCATATGGTCCGGAAAGGAAAGTCGTGGGCTGCTTTCTTTTCTATGATCTACAATAGAATTTGGTTTATGTTAGGCAAACCGAAACTTCAAAGGTAATGACTTCGGACTTTTTGCAAGAATCTAATGCTTTGGCTAAATTTCATTCTTCAAACATGGTTATGGATCTACTACATAGTGTTTATCAATAGCATTTTTAGTTTCTTAGCATGCTCAAAGATTGTGTACGTAAATTAATGGTCCAAGCAAGTTCAGCTCCTTCTTTGTAGTTTGAATGGCTTAATATGTTATGTTTGGTTCGATTGTTCTGCTTTCCCAATGTTATTGTAGTGTTAACTAAGTCATGACTTATGGAAAACTCTACGAATTTGCAAGAATGTTGCATCTCCATAACTATTGGCTTTTGCTCCGCATAGTGAATTACCTTGCTACTTTAGGTTGGGTAAAATAGGTGTTTTTTCTAGATGACCCCGTTATGTGATTATAGATCAGTTGTACCATGAATTCATGAGACATTTTGCACAAGAAAGATTGGCAAAATTGAGACATTTCGCTAATTTTGAAAGAGATTTGAATGCCTAAAGGCTTGCAAGTTGCACCCCGCTTACGAACCGAAGTCTTAGAAAACATTGATTTGGTAAAAGAGGCTAGTTTACGTAAATGGGCGTAAGATTGTGCTATGTCTCATAAAAGGTTCTCTCGAAGGTTTCACTAAAATTTTAAGAGCTTAACTATTTGGAAGTTCAGCCAGAATGTAGAAAAACCTCTTTGCTTTTGCTAGATTAATGTTATTAATGTCTTTGTGCACTTTATTTTTGCAGTAGAGATGTTAATACAAAGAAAGAAACTCATTGATGACCGCTTAGATGCTTTCGGTTTATTGTGTCCCCATGATGTTGTATCCGCCCTTGGACCTATGTATGATGTGCATGACAAAAAATCACTTGCCAAGGATGGAAGCTTGTGATCATGAGCTTACAAAGTTGCTTGCTATTCGCAAACAAAGCAAAAATACAATGAACACCTGCGGTTCATGTGCATATGCACGTTGTCGCTCTTCAATGTAACATAAGGGACATGAGAAATCAGCTTATCGCTTTTAGAGAAGCTATGGTCGCCAAGATGAGATTTTGAGGAGCTCAAGTTTATTCGCAAAATAGGACCTGCAGACAAAGCCCGTCTTGCGAAGTTATTAGAAGAAAGGCTTATATGAAGCTCTACATGGGTGGGTCAGCAGCCGCTTTGTTGAAAAGCTTGCAAGGGAAAGGGAAAAAGAGATTGCTCGCAGGGAGAGATTTTTGCAGCTGCATCTTCTCCAAGGTAAGAAATCTCCGCGATGCCCAAGATCTTCTTGAATTTTTGAGAGGGAAAGAAGTTTCAAGCATTTTACATTGCTGCGGGTAGAAATGTCGCACACAAGTCTTGATCTAGAAACTCGTCTTCACTCAAGTATGTTGCGTAGAAATTGGTTAAAGAACTATTGCCTGTGGTGTCTTTTCGTGTTTTATAACTAATTTAATTTAAGTGACAGGTTACTTTGCCATTCTTTTGTGGTTCACTGAGAAGCAGATGTTAGGATCTGATCCAAAGAATTAGCAAAGAGCTCCATGATTCTCGCTAATAGCTTCGACAAGACCATTAAAAACGATCCAAATATGTGGCATGGCCTCACATCCTGCGAGCCGATGAGAACATAGATCTGGTTTTTAGAGACATAATCAATTGGCTAGACAAGAGATGTCCACCGTGTACCATAGCAACAAGCCCAATCCATACGCAGATGTGCGAAAAAATATTTGTCGAGAAAAACCCATGAAGGTGTTGATCTCGTGCAAAAAGCCTTCGCTTCAAAATTTTAAATACCGAAGCTTTGCGTGTAACCCCAATGTGTCAATGAGTGTTCCGTGAATGCCTCCCGAGATATGGTGATCAAGATCATGAAATTGAACCAAGTTCAAGCGCTGTTCCCGCAAGCCCTTTTAAGATTTTGTGATATTGAGTTGCCATTGAAGGCATGATTCGTGACTCGCTTCAAAGCTTATATTAGGACACAGTAACAAGATCTTGTTGATAAAATAAGATGATTAAGCAAAGAAAGGACTATGTGATGCCGAGAAATCCGTGCTCGGGCGCAGAAATAGGCTTTTCTTTGTCGAAATCGAGGAAAGCGTAAATGGGCCCGCAGACATAATGATATAAATTGCAATTAGGGTTCTAATAGGTTCGCCTCTAAATAGCTTGAGCTGGGATAGTCTCCGAGATAGCCCGGTGCTCGATGTATCTTAGCGATCGTGCCTATCTTAGCAGATCGTGCCTTCGATTGCATGCCGGTTCTCTCTTTGCTTATACTCATATGATTTGTGAAATGATTTTAACCTAAGTTACTTAAGGATTTTCTACATAAGTATATATGAAAAGTAGTGGACCATTATCTATCATCTTCATAATCTTCATCTTATATCAATATGTAGAGAGTCCGTAATCCGCAACGTTGATATATCTTTGTGTTTTGATATCTATTTGTTGTTTTGTTACGTGCCGATTTGATCTCGTGGTGGATTTGAGTTGTAGATTTTATGTGCTGGTCGCTGGTAGTTTTGCTTACAAGTTTGAATATTTTGAAAAGATCTTACCTTTTTTGTGATTGTGTTCTTTGCATTTTTTTGATGTTGTCCGCCCCATGTTCTTCGTTGCTCGAGATTTTCCCCGGTCGCAATAGTCTTAGTTATGAAGATAGCGGCAAAGATTTAGGTGCCCTACCTAAAGTTTGCCTTTTAAAATCTTGCTATCATCCGATTTGCAAAAGGGGTGCATGTGACCGGCAAGCTTGGCCCTTCCTTTTTAGAAATGCACTCATTATGGTTCCCATACCGTTACAAAGAGAGAGATTAGCATTATTAATGGTATCATTGTGATAAACCGACGGGCACAAATATGGCACTTTTATAGTTTTATCTAAGATATAGTTTGCTACTATAGAGTGGCATCGCTTATATTTATGCCTCTTTTTGCCATTAAATTGCCATTGATTGTCTTTCTACGATCCGATAAGGTCGGGAAGCTTTTGGGTGATTGCCCGCTAAGAGACCTTCATGGTAATATGTGCTTTCTTGCTTATCATGAGCCCGTGTCTTAACGGTTGATGTTCTTCATTAATAATGCCGCTATGTGCCGCGGATTAATCGGTAGGTTGATGCCCGGTAATATTTCTCGGGCAATCAAGGTAGGTAACCGTAAGTTGGATTTTGTATCGGATCTAAATTTGTCTAAATGTATGGGTAGAAGCCAAGCAATTATTGGTTTAAAAGTGGCAAGCATAAGAGGAATTACATGCTTCATTTCCACATGCCCGGTTGGTATTTTGTTGCCTCTTCAGAGAGGCAACCACATTGCGTAAATTGATGTCTCATCGTAAATGCGCAGCTTTATATGTCCATGATTTGTATCAACGACACCTCATTCCACATTCCACTCCTTTCATTGTACGCAAAGATTATTGCTTTTCAATCGTGAACGTGATAACATATATCTAAAGATCCAAAGCAAATAAAAAGAGAGGATATACTATCTATTTTTTCATAACGGCAAATCAATGATCAGGTTGGTATCCTTGTTTCATAAGACTCGTTCTTCAAGGAAAGAATCCTTACCTCATAAGAACTCATAAGTTTTTGCCTATCATTTTGAGGTGCGAGTAATGAAGTTTACATCTAGCTTCCAGATCATCATGTGATCTCCATTGCTAAATTTTGAAAACGGCAGATCGGGTCGATGATTGGATGGCTAGATCATTTTTTCGTGGGGGCACTATGCCTCAGCAGATAGCTTGTCGCTTTACTTTCGTGTAAGCATTTTTCTAAAAATTAAATAGCGCTCGAAAAGCCGTGCTTTTAGAAGGTTACGCCTTCTAACAGATGGTCTTCAATGGAGATTGATTAATATAAAAATAGTATTAGTAGCAAATAACCGTAGTGGTTTATCCAATGGCGTTGGTGGCCCGCATTGAAGGTAGACGATCATTTTGGGTTTCTCTTCAAGAGAAAATTTATCTTATATAAAGTGTTTTATGTCAGACAAGGACTCAAAAAATGAGGCTAAGTATGAATGGTGATGTAATCGCAGCTCACTTTGCATTGTCTTCTTTATTATGCTAAGTCATTTTTCTTTTTAAGCACGGTTGGCTTTTTCATTGCTTTTCTCAATCACTGGCCGGGATATAACATGAGAATATCTTGCCGATGTTCTTTGGTTAATCGCTTCCTTAAATGACTCGGCCATTTTCGATACATTTATTCCGATCATTTTATAAACTCTAAATCTATGCCATTGTACCGTAGAAGAAATTTGCAAATAGTGTGTTTCTCGAGTTTGCATCCGCACTGCAATGTATGGTGATGCTCAAAAAATTGAAATATATAGTTGATTGCCATGCATCTAATAGGTATGCTCAAGATATCCTCCTTGAGCTTCGTGCATCGGGCATAGCTCTATCCTATCTAAAAATCTCTGAAGTGATCACCCGCTAGTGATGCTTTTGCTCCATGGGTCATGATGAAAACTCCCATTTTTGTTTTGTAATCAAAATTTTGCTTACTCTTCCGTTTTCTTATTTCATGTGTGGAACATCTAAATGGCAAAATATTATGGACATAAAATCTTTTATCCCCGATGAGTCTCCTTCACTTGTCGTGACACCTAACTTTTAAGTCTTAGAAAAGCATTTCACAAGTGCGTAAAACTTTGTGGCGGGGCATGGTTATCTCCGCCAAGTGGTGTTCCCCGAACTATATGCAACATATGTTCGAAAGCATGCACATATCGTAACATTTGAACTTCTCGAATTATTGCAAGTATATGCTTTCAATGAGATGATGATGTAAGAGTTGTGGTATGGAGAACAGGACCTTGAGGAAGCATGGGACTATTTGAAGAGTCCGTGTCTCAACTTGCATGTAACACGCACTATATGATGAAGGCCCATGCTATCTTCACACTAAAACGCCTCGACAATGGGCAAATTCAAGATAGTCACATGTGCCTGATTTTCACTTTGTAATTGCCGGAGACCATCCGTTCAGCGCCTAAATATCAAGAATATTTGATTTTGGTTGAAAAAAGACCGATAAGAGTTCGATTTTATGGTCGCGACAGGTTCATGGTCAAAGACGTAAAATAAATGCTCTTCTATTATGCACGGTTTCGCAAGCTTCCCGATAACATGATTCATGTGGTAAGGATATCAGGCAAGTACTCGACCTCGCACCCAAAATTGAAGCTTTTGTGTCGTGGAAACACCGCATCGAGCCATCCAACGCGATCGCAAGAGGATAAGTCAAAAATGTCCCGAAGATCTGTTATGGCTTCGCTAACAAACAAGCCCCATAATTGGCCCGCAAGCATGTTAATCTTACGCATACAACCTAAGTACATGTATAATAGAGGATCCAGCTTTATAGCACATGTGTCGCTTATGGCGCAAGTGTAAGATATGTCCAAGTCCTCTTCTAGGTCGGGCTTTTTATCTCATTTTTTAACTTAGAGGTCCGTGCTTTTTTTTTACTCATCTTACTAATGCATATGTACAAATCTATTTTGATGTTACAGATTTGAATGTTAAAGGTCGCGATGTGGCGCCCATCCGTGAGATGAAGTTGGAGAGGAAATATCTGTTTTGCGCTTTCAAGAGATGGCAATACTTTTATGATCTAGAACCACGATGAATGAAGGTAAAAGTTATGTTCAAACATTTTTATGCATCTAGTTGGCGACGATTGAAAGAGAGGGGACTTCCTGGGCTGGTTGTTATGGTTTTCCGATAAGCGTTGGTTTGAGCCGGGTTCGAAGTAGGAAAATCGCTTCTCAAAGTGTGATATGCCGCAATTGGTATCCTCATCAAAACCATGTGCATTGTTTTTTATATTAAGGGTTTGGTTGGTGCAATCATACTTATTATTCTGCTTTGCCACTAATGCGCATATTTGGCATTCTTGAATATAAGGAGGAGATGCACCCGTGGAGTAACAAAGAAGGGTGGCCACATGTCGGGCTTTTCATCTTGAAACGGAAGGAGTTTCACCAGAAAAATGGAGGCGGAGGCCTCCGATTGATGCTGAGAGGAACACCCAAAATTTTAGTCATGATCGCCCTGCATTTTCCTCTATTCTCCCAATTGCTCGCTCGCCCCCTCTCTCAGATCCCTCTCTCGACGATTCATATACCTGAGGGGAGGGCCGTGAAGACATGTGGCCACCCCCTAGTAGCCACTGTGGTTGAACTCTAGTCTTGCAAGTTGCAATTAAAAGGGAAGTTAACGACCGCTATTTTGATTGGTGGGGGTGGTGAGCCAACTTTTTCTTTTATGCTTATTTCTTATGTAAAATCTACGCAGTAACTCCTTGTGGAGATCTTGACTGCGGAGCTTGGTGTGGGTATCTTGATCACTAGACATAAACATTTTGTCTTTGTGTCTAATCATTAACTTAGGAAACAAATCTCTAGTCATCATGTATTGCTATTTCATGGATATGCTTTAAATTAAGAAGCATTTTGACAATGCAAATCTTTCATGTGTGTAATGATATAGTATATGCCAGAGACAATGACCCAAATGTGCACGTCCCTTTATTTAGAATGTTGGAATTCATAGTATATGCCAAGGTTAAAAATCCCCCTAAGAGGGTTAAAAATATAAAAGCATAAAGGAAAACTATCAAAATGTTGTTCTTTGGATAACATGTTATAATCATTTGACTCTTAATAAGAAGCATTTTGGCAATGATTATCACGACTTTTAAGTCAAGAAGCATTTAATGGTATGGTGCGTGCTTTTGCAATGTTGTAGTGATAGTAGTTGCCAACTCTTAAGAAAGCCACCCACGCCCCAAAAGAGGGGGTTCAAAATATAAAGGGAAAGGTACCAAGATTTCCCCTGTTGTAAGTTTTTGAAATTATTCGAATACTCGTAGACAAAGAGCACCTTGGCTAATGTAATAATATGAACATTATGGCTCATTGAATTCCAGACTTATGGTGCATTTGTGGGGATAACAAGACCATTAGATATAAGCATATGAAAGAAGCTATTATATCTCGAGGACCACATGCATACCAAAAATCTGCAGATATGAATTAAGACCCTTGTGCACGGTCTCTCTAACACCGGTTGTTTTTACATCGAGGAAATGACACATTATGCTTTTCTTTTTTTTTTTTGTAAAATTTTGACTATCAACTTGATCGAGAAATCTAGGTGAACGTTGAGGATTCTTAAGGAACTTGATCCGAATTTGACTTGATCTAGAATTTCACTTTGAAATGTACCTAACCCCTAAATGCATAAGCATGTTTGAGCCCCAATAAATATTGTCAATTTTTTAACATGCCTCCAACTGATCATTGATATTCAACATTTAAGCATGACAAGAGTATATAATATTTTGATTTAAATAACGCAGCTCTATCAACACATTAGGCACTTTCCCAAAATTTGTAATTGTGAGCAAAGGCCCGGATATTGTGAGGAAAGTCCTGGATTATAGTTTATAGTTTCAACACTTTTTGGCATATTGGAAGGCATTCTCTCCTAATGAAAAAGGGATATGTTCAATTAGGAATCTAAACGATACTCTAGAGGATCTAGGGGAATCTAAGGGGAATGTAGAATTTAAGAGTGTGTTTTGCGGTGAATGACTTGACACACTCTTTCATAATATGAACATAATCCTAGGGAATCTCAATGAATCTTCAACTAGTCTTTGTAAATTCCTCATGCATATAAATTTTGATAAAGAATGACCAAATTCGATTTGATACACTCCATCTAGGTATATCATTCACATTAAGTGTGCTTTTGGAATGAAATCTTTGTATTATCTTAAGGAATACTCGTAGTATCCTAGAGAATCTTAATAGATTCAATGACCAAATCGATTTTGATACACTCCATCTAGGTATATCATTCACATTCATGTGCTTTGGAATGAAATCTTTGTATTATCTTAAGGAATATATTAGTATCCTAGAGAATCTTAATAGACTTTGAAAACCCTATGTTTGGTCGATTCGTTTTAAAGTTGTTATTTTTAACAAGGTTTTCAACAAGGTTGCCCACATGCGGATGCACTTAACTTTACATGGTCCCTAAATACAATCAACTATGATAAACTTTGTACAATTCTTGGGGAGCCAAAGAAGTACTCAAGAAACCTAGTGGAATTCTATTAAAATCATAGGGATCTTCATAGAAAGGGATTTAAAGGAAAATATTCATAAGGAAAGCTTTGAAGATCATGATAAAGCTAATTGGATCTTAATGTGAGGGGAATGTTCACATCTCAAATGTCAGGCCTCAAATTTAAATCTTGATGGTGAGATCTATTTGTTTGTATACCAACATATAGAGTCTAATTGAGAATCTTGAAGAACCTACAAGTGATGGATAAAAAGATGCCCTCTATAATTTCTAGCAATAGTTTTACCCAACTTTTTCTTTCTTTTTGCAAACGGTGAACATGATTCGAGGTTATAATCAGAAGGGAACAAGCCCTTTGGATGAATATAATTGATATAAATTTTGGTTTCTTCTCATGGTGGAGATTTAGATTCTATGCAAACTTTTGTTTGAAATAATTGGCTACCAAGTTTGCAGATTAATCATGTAGTATTTGTAACCGGAAGGATTTGGCTATGGCTATGGTTGGGCATGAGCAGATTGGCTTCAATTCCTTTTCAATAGAAGGGTCCTTCATTTTACCAAGGCATTGTTTTGGATATGTAGCATCCTCCTTGAATTTTGTTGTAGGCATTGTTTGAAAGCTCAAACAGGTGGAGCAAGAGCATCCGGAGTTTAAACTAAAATGGATGCCTTATGTATTTTAGTTTGGTTTGAAAATGCATGCATTTTTGGGTGGTTCTTTGAATGAAAAGAAAAATTTAAACATTAAACTTTGGTATTAATTGTTTATTTGTGACATAGCATGCTCATTATATTGGCTTCCTCTAAACACCTGAAGGTTTTGCTTTGCTACTTATTGGAATAAGTGTGAACCAACTCCATGCAACATTTATCTAACTACAATAATAGTTCCATCTGCAGAGGGTGTAAAGATAGTAGCAAGAAACTCCTTGTAACATCAAGGAGTTTGTGATTTGAGTTGTGATGTTGAGATGTCATGTTTATGGTTATAGCTTTAGCATAATCTATAGGTCTTGATATTAACCGCATTGCTCGTGAGTAAAACAAAAATATTATTGAAAATTGAAGAATGTATCATTGTTTATCTTAGTGGACACGTTAAAACGCTAAAACATTTTAAGGTGGCCACATTCAAAGCCGTTTAATTTTAAGATTTGATCTCATCCATTGAATAAAGTCATTGAAATAAATGAGGAAATTAAATGTGGACATGTTCGATGTCTCTGTTGCTCGGTAGGGGACTTAATTTGCAATGGCGACTCTGCTCAGAATCAGATTTCTCAAGTTATCTAATGTGAATTTTCGCATCCCGCCTCGGCTTCAAGGCCATCTAGGTCCTTTAACATATAATGAAGATTGTGTAACATTTGTCTCCAATATATTTCCAACATTTTTGCCCAACATATGTCCAATATATGCCCCAACCATCGCCCAACATATATTTGAGATATGCCCAACATATATTAAAGACTTGCAAATGGTCGTTTTTGTATTTGCCAAATGCGATGTCGCCACTGAGACAATTCTATGTGGAACTATTGAGAGTTGAAGGAATTTAAGGCATAAAGGTACTTATTCCATCAAGGATGGGACGCTTCCATAGATGTTGGCACATCAAGATATCAAGAATATTGTCTCTGAGGGAAATCCTAAGAGTGAGTCTAATACATAGGACATCTATTTCTTTTTTCTTTTTGTTCTCATTTATTAGATGGCAAATAACACTATGCCCGACCTAATTGGCATTTTAGTGGCGGAGATCTCCCTGTTGAAATATGCAATGGAGTGGATTTAGAGTCTACAAATTATGAAAATCTCATGAAAATCTTTTGAGAATTTTCGAAAATTCAAAGGAATCTTCATAAAATCTTTGAGAATATAGGGGAATCTTTACAAAATTTGAATGAATCCTTGAAATTTTGAATGAATTTACATAGAATCTTGGGGAATCTAGAGGCATGTTGGGATAATTCTCGATAAATTTAGGGGAATCTTTATAGAATCTTAAGAATCTAGGGGAATCTTTGTGCAATCTTAGGAAATCTAGGAGAAAATCCAAGAGGATCTAGGAGAATATTTGACACTAGGTGTGCTTGCAGGGGAATCTTCATAGAATATAATGGAATCTAGGAGAATCTACCTAGCATCTTGGGCAATCTAGAGGAATCTTGAGATAATTTTTGGAAATTTAAGGGAATGTCAAGAGAATATTTAATAGATTCTGGGGAAACCTATGTACCTACATCCGACTTCGTACACTCCTTATAGTACAAATACTTGTATATATATATATATATATATCTCTTTTTTAAATTTGGTTTTCCCGACATTCCAAAAACTTTTTGGATTTTATTTTCAGGTTAGTTTCCTAAGGTTTCAAACCTTTTTAGTCACGAGAAAAATTTTGTATTCCATAAATCGGGCTATAGTTGAAATTTGCATTTAGCCCCGTTTGGAGGATTTATACAATTCCTTTATTCTCGGCATGCAAGCCACGAATGATCCAGGATCTTCATTATCCGTCCAGTTATTGCGTTTGCCCTCTGCCAGAGATGATGTTGATGATTCTAAGGAGCTTAGCTTTTTCGAAATGATCATATCTACAAGCTTTATGGGTTCTCCTTATCAACACTTTCGTGGGTTCCTATCCCTTTTTAAAGTGATTACCCCAAATTTTCCAACCCTTAGGCTTTTTCTTCTTCCGCCCTTTTATCCTGGATCTCTGAGGGCTTTTCGATTGGGAATAAGTCGTGGGGATCCCGTTTTGGTCGACATAGACCCGGATCATGATTTAGGAGTTTGAGCCGGGAGAAAAAGAAAATGTTGCATGGTGTTGAGCTTTGAGGTTAAGTGCTGCGTTTTTTTTAAACCCTGGGGCCATGAATGGAGCTATAACTATAGAGAAGCTTCTTGCAAACACCATGAGGTATCAGAAGCCGTGTTCTAGATTACATATGCTGAACTAATTTTTTGTTTGAACTTTTTTTTGTTGTAGTTCTTTTAGACCTTAAATCTTGCACGAAAGTCTTTTTGCAAATGATTTAGATTCGCCACTTATTCAATCTGCCATGGCTCATGAATGCCTAAATCATGCTTTTGTTTCTACTTCTTGAATGTGCACATTTGAGTCATTCTTGACATTTCAAATTATTGGAGGTAGTGTACCAAACTTCTTTTGCTCTGCTACATGTCACAAAAATTTGTTCTTCCAATTTTCAATGATAAACCTGATTACAATTATATGGAAATAGATCACAGAGACAGGGGTATAATAAAGAGCCTGCAATCATATGGAAACGAAGATAGATCAGAAAGACACAGGTATACCAAGGAGCTTGCAATCTGGTAGTACTATTTTGTGTGTTTTCCATGTCTCTATCGTGCAACTTCAATTGCAGGTTAGGGTTTTTGATTTCTGTTTCTAATGAAATCAACTTCGCTAAGCAAATTCTTTATAGTCTCTGTCCTTTTTGTTGCGATGAGACCTTCTTTGCCAAGTTATGGAATGGCAAAACTAATATCATATAGTATTTCAAGTGCTTTCATTCATTCATTCATTGTTCTGTAAGTATTTATTTGTTTGGCCAGTTCTTTGTTTGACATATTTTGTTTCTTTTACATATGCACATGTCTTTCTGGACCACAATTTCCAGTTGGTTGGACATCAAAGATCATTTCATTTCTACATATTCACCATCGGCTTTATGGGTAAGTCTAAAGCAACTTCACTTTCTTTTGTTTTTTCAACCTTCTAAACATGATTTCATTTGGATATACATATACTAATTTTGTCTAATTTCTCTATACATCTAGACCAATTGTGGGAAAATTACTATAAACTGGTCTAAGCAAGGCACCCATATATTCCAGGATTGGAGGTGGATTCAACTAAAGACATTCCACAGCAGCACATGTTACAAAGGAATACAAATGTAATGTCTCTTTCCATATTCTAGGTTTATTAGTTTTGTTCTTCATTTCTTCCACAAATGCTTAGAAAGGTGTGAACACACTCAACAATTACTCGTGGGGACGTTTATATGCATTCTCCATGATGAATGCTTTTGAAAAGACAATATGTTTTATCTTTTAAACCTTACAATTTTGTTTCTCATTTGTTTCAGGCCACAATTTAAGGATATTCAAGGCTTGCTCTGGATCATAAGAATGATGCACAATAGGTATAGCTCTTAGTGTTTGGATATTCTGGAGTTGCTGCAACAATATTTTATTCTGATATATTTAAAAAGTAATTTATTGCACCCAGTTTTCCATTATTATTTACTTTGCTTATTTATCATTTCGTATCAGACTTTGTCCCCAAAGAAAGGATATTTCTAGAAATTGCACAATATGGTACACATGATACCTCATGCATTTATTCTTCTAGAATCACCAACAATTATCAACACATTGGTAACTTCTTTTTGCTTCGAACTATCTGTTCCAACTGTGTTGGTTCTGCAAGAGAGGAACTTGAATCCCCATGTCCTAGAGGTGGGATGTAGAGCCATTGGTTTAATTTTCTCTGTTTCATATTCTTGGAGGACTTTTTAAGAGAGATGTGCCATGAGAGGGAATCCCTTTGATGATGTTTGGGAGTTCTATTATCGATTTTGAATTAAGTTTATTAATAACACTAGAAAATTTGCAATTCCTTTGAAAAAAGTTTGATGTTTTATCCCTTAAACCTTACAATTTTGTTTCGCTTTCAGTTTCAGGACATTCAAGGCTTGCCGATCACAATAGCGATGCATCAAGGTTTTTGGATTACAACAAATGATGCACACTAGGCATTTTCTCTTAAGATTTGCTGCAACGATTTTGTTCCAAAGTTGTTGAGAAAAGTAATTTATTGCACCCATTTTTCCATTATTATCGCTTTTTATTTACCATTTCTTATCAGACACTGTTTCTAGGAGAAACAAATATTTCTAGAAATGGCTAGGATCACCAACAATTGCCAGCACAATGTTAACTTCTTTTCTAACTGTGTTCCAACTACGTTGGTTCTGCAAGAACTTGAATGCCCATGTCCTAGAGGTAAGTTGTAGAACCATTGGTTTAATCTTCCGTATTTCATACTAGACCATAGCTCAACACACTTTTAACAAACATAGCACCTTTGCTTGGTTTGAAGCCCTAATCAAAGAAAGACAATTCAAAAGATTTAGTACGTTTATTTACGTGAATCTATTGATTCAATTTTGGGAGGCATTTCCTGCAGTTTATTTCTATGGATTCAATTCTATGCTACACTTTATGACTTCTATATCAGCAACCATATCTTCTTTCTGCAGTATTCTATCCCAATTGTAGCAGCCAAAAAAAGTATTAATCCAATGTGTAGTGCATGTAGAATTTGGTATCACCCTACCTTATTATCAGATTTGAAACCAAGAATATGAGATGGGTTTTAGTCACATTCAAAATGTAATGGGTGATACTAATTTATTTTGATGTGACAAATGTAAATGAAAATTAATGGCACGCTTTTGTCACTATAGATATTTTCATTTAGTTCATTGTTGTGACTCCATTGCTAAACACAAGCCCTCATTCTCACATTTATTGAATGAAACAAGCCATGCACATAGATTACATATGCGTGAAATTCCAAGGATTGATTGGCCGCCTTCCTAGCCAGCCTCTAGCACTTTAATGGAACATAATGTGCATATTACAAAAGTTGGCCCCTTTATATATGTAAGAACCTGTAATCTTGACTCCATTACAGTGAGCTAGGACTTCCTATCAAAATTTGTACCGCTATGTATTGCTATATCTTACTAACAAATGTTGCTGTCGGGAGGGACAAAACTAATATACAACTTTGTAGAGATGGTACTTGACGACCCATGACGGATGACCTGATGTTTCGAATCTAATGCATGAGCCATCGCCACATGTGAACATAAGGCACATCAAGATACTACTAGAAAAACATTGGATACTGATGATGGAAAGGAAGATGCAATAATTAGGAATTATCATGCCAACATGCAATATGCAATGCCTGCTAGAATAGCAATATTGAGGACACCCCTATTTTTAATTTACTCAACGTGTAAGGACCTAAATAAAATATCTTTATGCCACTTCGCACACCCACAATAAGAACACTTAGGGTGAATGAAGGCCACGTCACATAAATATCATCTATATAAAGGACCACGAAAAAATGAAGAATCTATCCTTGCAAAGTTTTTTTTTCTAGGGTACATTTCGTTCTAGGCTTTTCTCAACAATGGAATGTAAATAGTATTTATGTCTTCACTCCTAGATATACCCTTGCATAATTTGTATATGCAAATTTCTTCCACACTTTTCTCAACAATAGAATGTAAATGGTATTTATGTCAACTCCTAGATATGTCATTACATAATTTGTATAGGAAAATTCATAGAATAGCAAGGTAGATGCCACATCACTGCATTTTCCATGACATACACAGAAACTTATGCTCCTCACAAACAATAGAATTCCCAACAAATACTCTCAAACAAACCATAATCTGTCCTTGATCCAAATAACTCCATCTTCTACTCACAATGCCCTTCATAAATGGTTAGAAGCACAAAATGTAAACTTCTCCTAACTCACCTCTTTATCAACAGAAACATCAACTAAATGCCCACCTATATCTACATGACGTACAACATTAAACAACAAATATCTTTAAAGCCCATCAACGTCAACACCATGAATCCAAATAATTTTGTGAGTAGATTTTTGTTCATTATAATTTTATAGTTCCAATCTATGAATTTTCTCCATTATGTTAGTCCTAAAGATGGGACTCACCGTGACAGGGGATAAATGCAAACAACACATGTATGTGTGTTGATTATTAACAAAAAAAATTATGTGCAAGGGTTGAAATCAGCTAGCCTAATGTGGAGCATATATTCCGTGATTGCTCCTTCCATTCCTCTCTTGGTTTGCCTTCAAATATAGTTAGGCATTGCATATATGTCTACATAAAATTGATGATGCAAAGAACGCACCGTTACTTTCTAATATATATATATATATATACAAGTCTTTGTACTATGAGAAGTGTTAAAATCTAGTGTCTTCTTTAGACACAATTCCCCAGATTCTTAAAGATTCTCTTGAGATTCCCTTAAATTTTCAAAAAATTATCTCAAGATTACTCTAGATTGCCCAAGATGCTAGGTAGATTCTCCTAGATTTCATTAGATTCTATGAAGATTCCTTGCAAGCACACACCTAGTGTCAAATATTCTACTAGATCCCTCTTGGATTTTCTCCTAGATTTTCTAAGATTGCACAAAGATTCCTCTATATTCTTAAGATTCTATAAAGATTCCTCAATTTTTGAGAATTATCCCAAGATGCCCCTAGATTCCCAAGATTCTATGTAAATTCATTCAAAATTTCAAGGATTCATTCAAATTTGTAAAGATTCCCCTATATTCTCAAAGATTTTATGAAGATTCCTTTGAATTCTCCGAAATTCTCAAAGATTTTCATGAGATTCCCATAGATTCCCCTAGCTTTCAAAAGGTTGTTTCAGGATTCACCTAGATTCCCCATGATTCTATGTAGATACTCTTGATTTCCTTAGATTCTATGAAGATTCCTTTAGGTTCTCCAAAATTTCATCAAGATTCCCTCGATTATTAAAGATTTTATGAAGATTCCTTTAGATCCTATGAAGTCCTTTTTAGGATCTTCAAGATTCCATCAAGATTCTCCTAGATTCCCAAAGATTCTCTAAAGATTCACATAAATTCCCCAAGATTCTATGTAGATTCTCATAGACTCTCTCTAAGATCCTAAGAAGATTTCCATAGATGCTCAAATATTCTATGAAGATTCCCTTCGATTCCCTTAGATCCTTTCGAGATTCCCCTAGATTCCTAAAGATTGCCCCAAGATTCACCTAGATTCTCCACGATTCTATGTAGATTATCTTGGATACCCTTAGATTCTATGAAGATTCCTCTAGGTTCTCAAAGATATAAATTGCCATCGACATCGGGTGACTCTAATTTGGCGTAAATGATAAAAGTTTTAGCAAAATGAGATAACTATTTCCAAACAACCGATTTAATGGTTTCCAAACAAGTTGAAGCATTATTAATTTGGAGGATATTGCCCTCATTGAGCCATATTTGTTATCCAACATGTGCCATGTATTTGTTAACAAAGGGCAAGCATCCGAATCAAAACACAAGAATGCAAATTATATCGCAAAGATATTCTAATATGCTCGTAGTATATTTTGGCACCATCATTCCATGTAAAAAAACACCCAGCATTTGAGGATAGACTTTCATGTTTCAACAAATTCTACCATGACCTTTGGCCAATATTTACTACGCTCAAACTTTACCAACCTATAACAACCTTTTTAGATCATACGTTATCTTGATTCCACCATTAGAATAAAGGTTGCATTCCAAACATAATTGCATGCCCCACATAACGACTAGAGATTCTCGCTTTGTTGTCCACGTAACCATAAGGGGATTCTATGCTCTATGGACTAAAGCATAGGTAAAATATTCTATTTCTATTTTCCTTCGCTCACAAGTAACGACCATGGGTGCCGACTTTGCTACATCATGAATTGCTTGAAGTTCACAAGTCTCGAAAAGCTTTGTATGCCCTATTAGGCAAAAAAAGAAAATCAAATTCAAGCTCATGTTACCCCAACTAAATTTTGTTCCGTCAAGTTCGCCCAATGTCAAAGGACTCTAACAAATCACATTTACGCAATATAAGAGTTTCAGCAAAATGCATATCCACATATGCATGCCCTAAACTGGATTAGAAGAAACATCCATTCTGAATCGTGTTACCGGAGCTTAAATTGGTAAGGAGAGGCTTGACAATGCAATTCTTGGCACTCTACTTCTAAGGAAACAATACATTTATAAGGCAACAACTCAATATTGAAGCAAAGTTAAAACAAAAAATCTCTACATATATAGTTACAATGTTGAATACATGATGCCGCCATAGAAGGAACAAACAGTTTGGGGTTGTAACTTGGATGCTTATCAACGAAAGATGGCAAAATGAAAATCATACATGCATGGATCATTGTGGCATGCAAATAAAATCTACATTTGTGATGCATGCCAATGGATGATTAAAAAAAAGAACCATCCTGGAGATACATTAAAAGCCTAAGTAGCTCGTTTAGTGGCTTGCCTTCCAATATAAGTGATCTCACCTGAAGGTTGTTCAATTTTCAGAGCGAAGAAACAGTGGTGCCATATTTTGCAGCCAACCGCTCTAAGGTATCACCCTCAATCACCCTGTATACCTTATCCTTCCACAAAATTTGGCTTAAAATTACGAAAGCCTTGCTTTAAACACGGATCTGCAATAATAGTGGTACATTAAGTCTATTATCTAACATTAAGTCTCTCAGCATTCCTCTATTGTCCCAATATGAACACCTCTATTGTCCCAATATGAACACAGAGCTATAAGATGGTAAGCCCATCCAAAATTGAAAAAATGCAAATCCAAGAGTTAAGAATCAAAAGTTCCGGCTGCACCTATAACCGTCAAGTTGATTACCATTTATGACAGTAACCTTTGCCATTTCTGGCAGTAACCTTTGCCATTTTTGGCTAGAACCTTTTGCCACCTCTGTCTGCAGTTGAAACAGGAGTTATTAGTACAATAGTTGCCTGTTTGACATAATATGGCAGCTTGCAATTTCACCTTAAGTTTATCTCAACATCAATCACATCTACAAAACAGGAGATCCGATCTCGCAGTCTTCTCTTCCATGCATGCATACATGAGCAGCATATAACAAAAACAGGGTTTATGCCCCTTTCAGTATGCGTACAGACAAATAGATCATATAGGCCTTATGCCAAATCCAGCTATTTGGCTATAGCTAGACTAGCAAGCAAATTTTAAAATGAACACAACATAAGCTTACGATCTGGCCAAAGAAGAGAGGAAGACTTGTTGGAGCCTAATATAGGCTCTTGTTGCCCAGATGCAAAGCGAGATTCCAGAATAATTTAGAAGTTGTGGTTGCAAACTAGATGGCCATGGCATGCACAGTAAATGGGCCTCATGGGCCTCAGACAAAAAGGGCTTCCAATACAAATAACTTCAAATAACATTTTGTAATTCTGTCTTTTGAAATCCAAGTGGTCTAACATTTTGTAATTGTGATAGTGCTATCTTAGGACCCCCTGCAGGCTTTTGCATCCCCTTGGGCTCAGACTTCTGCAATTGTATCGGTAGAACCTTAGGACCCCCATCAGATATCTGCATTTGAGGTAATTCAGGTTCCTGCATTCTTTGTGGTCCGAGTTTCTGTATCTGCTGCATTTCTAGAGTTGTTGTAAGCTTTTGCAACGTTGCTAACCCCACTTTAGGAACCCCAGCAGGCATCTGCATTCCAAGTAATCCAGGTTTTTGGAGAGTTAATGGTTCCGGCATTCCTGGTGGTCCAGATTTCTCAAATGCAACCGTTTAGGCTGGGAAAACTGATTTAGCTCTGCAAATGCAAGTGCAGAAGACATTCAAATCATATACCTTGATTCGCAAAAAGATGCTGGATCTTCCTATCAGCTCCTTACTGCACGTTCGGCACTCTCAGATTAACCTTATAGGTCATAGTATAATTTACACAGACAAAAACTGCACTAAATTCTCTCACCTTGGCTAACATCGATGCAACCGTTGGAATAAATACCATATTATATTTTCCTTTACGGACATGGTGCTCTGTTTTATTTTCAAGTATTTCTGGCAGAGTCTGTGAATGTATATGAGACAAATAACAAAGATGTATAAGCTAATGTAGCTTGAGATCATAATATAGCTTAGATCTAAAAAGTAAAATGCGGAAAAGAATGCAAGAATGGTTTTTCCCAAATTTTCCAGTGGGAAGCACTGCAGATTAAGCATGTTAGAATTACATTTCCACACACGGCTAAATGAAGAGGCTTAAAGGGTGCAACAAAAACAAAGCCCCGGGTCAAAGGGTTCCAAAGAGCTAAACAAAGCTGCAACAGTAAAACACAAAGGTTCATGGTAGGATTAAAAAAGCAGGAGAACAGTAACAGCATAGACTTGTTAATTCCTTCAATATAGCCAAAGGAAACAGGCTTACCATGGGATAATTCAAAATACTATGTGCATATGCAAAATTATGAATAAAATCCTACCAGATCTACATAATTCATTTTACCAACTGCAACATCTACTGATATAATGGTCACGGGACAAACAGACCGTGAACAGGGTTAAATGATTTAAGGAGCAGCCCAAAAACAGCAGATCAAGCTTGTTAGAGTAATATTGCCACCCATGGCTACATGAAGAGGTATACAGGGTACAAAATGGAGGCAAATCCCAAAATCTAAGGGTTTCAAAAAGCTAGACAATGCTGCAACAGTATAAAACCATAGTTCATGGTGGGACATAAATAGCAGAAGAAAATTAATAGCACAGACTTGTTAAATTCATCAATACAATAAAATGAACCAGGCTTACCATGTAAAATTACAAAATTATACATGCATATGCCAAAATTATGACTAAACCCAAGGTCTAGAAGTTCCAAAGAGCTAAAAAATGCTGCTACTGTATCAAACAACGGTTCATGGTAGGGCATAACAGCAGGAGCAAATTATCAGCATGAATTTGTTAACTTCATCACTACATCCAAAGGAACTAAGCTTACAATGTGATAATACTAAATTATACGTGCATATGCAAAATTATGACTAAGCCACTTCCAGATCTACACAATTCATTGCATTAAAACCGACATCTACTCAAAATCAGGGTGACATGAGACAACTCGAGGATAATAAATCATCAATGACATTAAGCATCTGTGAGGCAAACAAAAACATAATGAGAAAAACTAGAGTGCCAAGTCATCAAGGCAACACCAGATCCTAAATCAGTAGACCCAAAATGTTAGTGATGTAATCCCATAGCGACCTGTAGCCTTGAGAGCCGAAAATATGCCAAATCATAGACTAAGCTGGAAAAATATAGGGATGTGTGGAGATTGGCATGGGAACAAAATTAAAAGCCAAAGGGTTATGAGTAGAACAAAGCAAATATCCTGAGTATTTATCCTCTGCAGATCAAGGAACCTAGCTGTTAATATGTATGATACAAACACTTTTTCACTGGTCAATATCTAAGAAAGGCTATCAGTCAGCATTCAAGGCATAATTTAAGTCCTTGCCATCACCACTAAAAATATAAGGTTCAGGTCCAAATTAACACCTACCCCAGATCAGCAACTTAAATAATAGCAAATTAACAAGTGAAGAGACTACTGGAAAACCATAGATCATTACAATCATTGGGCATCAGTGAGGCAAACATGGCTTGAGGAGAAAAATTAAAATGTAAGGTCATCGAAACTAACTCTTAACCCATCTCTTAGCCAAATCAAAGACTAAATTCACCAAATCAGCAATGTAAGACTAAGAATCTAGATAAAATAACATCCAACTATTAAATCATTAAAAGGAAACCTGGTCCATAGCAGATAATAAAAGCCCAGGCTTGCGCCGATAGCCGCTCCTGGATCTGAAGGAACAATGGGGCTTTTCATGCTGCCTCCATTTACTCCTGGCCGAGAAGATTGTTCCAAAGCTTAAACTGACGTTCCGAGCAGAATTAACATAGCCTTATTACCACCGTCCCCATGCATTCCGAGTGCACAACAGGCTAGAAACGCAACAACCTGTACAAAATCTGTATAACCTTTGTGAAGACCATAAATCTGCACATTTTCAGCAAGAAGACCATAAGAAAAAAGGGGTCATGCTTTGCACTGAGTTCTAGAGGCCGATCAACAGCCAGCCATGGCAAGCCACTGAATATTAGAGCAGCATCGATTCTCTGAGTAACTGTGGCATTGCTCAAATCCTTACCTGCTCTATCGTACCAAAGATCCAAGATCTCATAACATTAGCTACCAGAGCTCAAGCTTCAAGATCTCATACACAAGCCGGATTGCCGGATTAAAGCCGGATTGCTGGACTGCCATAGACAAAATGCATCTGTAGATCCCAAGGTCTGCTGCTCAAGATGCTGTGAGGGAATTTGAAGCTCAAGATAAGTACGTACAGGAGGAGAACTTGAAAAGAGCAAGACAAAGACTTGAATTAGAGAAGAAGAAGCTAGAGGTGCAGAGATATAATGAGAATCTTATAAAGTTGAAAAAGATAAGGTGGAAAAAAGACTGCGTACATGCCGAGAAAGCATATGAAGAGGAGGTTGCCATTGCGGAGGTGGAGCATGCAAAGCTTGTGGAGGAGGTTAAACAGCGAAATGCAGAAATACTTCAAGCTGCGTTGTTGGAGCACAGAGCAATGATTGCTGCAGTTGAGTCATACAACGAGACTGTCAGGCCATATGTGGAGGCGTCTAATATAGTGCGTGGGGAGATAGCTCGCGTTCAACGTTTTCTTAAGTACCTTATAAATACTTATGTGGATCCTGCCTCCAGGGGTTCTAAACCAAGCTTTGACTCAGATATTAGATTGCTTGCAAAGGCAAATCGTGCTTTGGATACCAAACTGCTTATTGAAGCATTGCAGGAAGCCTATGAAACTAGAGGGAAGGCAGAAAGGGCTAGTATATATAAGAGAACAGACCTAACTGGCATGATGCCAGTTCATCCACCCCGTGCTCTTTCTCACCATTGTGCCTTGGATGATGCTGCCCCTCATCATTTGTCTTTGGATGACCAGCCTTCTGAAATCATTATTAATGGCTGAACTTATAGCACAATCTTGCGCATTTGCTGAGAATCTGGATGGATCCCTAAGATCTCGTCTGTTTTGGTGGTGGCGCTGTTTGTCCGATCCTTATGGCTGTTTTGCTACCCTAGTAGAAGGGCAATGGGCAGAAAGATATTGCCAGAAGCCCTAATTAGAGAAGTCCCAGATGAGAGCCTGGATAACTGGAGCTTAGATTATAGTGCTGCTGCTCCTACATTAAGATAAGGAAAAATTAGTTAATGATGCAGCAAAATTGCAAGCAAAAAGCTCTAACTAAAAGTTCATGAGAGCACACAAGAAAAAGCATAGAACCACCTCGTTCAAAACTTGTTGCTCCAAATAACCCAGGGCAAATAGCATTAGTAAATTGCATCTTTTGCCAATAAATAAATACTTTACGAGAATGTCACGAAAAGCAGAAGCCTTACCTGCTATATTGTTGACAAAATCGCTGCATGATGCAAGCCACAGGAGCTTTCGCCGAGCCAACAAAATACAGACGCTGCCAAGAACTTGGACCTTTACAACCAGTTTTCTTCACAATCTCTAGTACATTATCAAATGGGCATGTAAACGCCTTGTCTCTAGTGGAAAAACCATCTGACAGTGAAATACAAATTAGATTTTAACCCAGCCACAAAATCAAGGTATCAAGAGTAGAATCTCCAAAAACAAGCAGAGCTTTTGGCTTCAGAATTTCTTGTGCCCCAAGGCGAAATCCACTTCCATTATTCATGGTAGACCGACCTCTGGACTGCAAGTTTGGACCTAACCAGAGCTAGCTGAACTATCTGCAATTGAAATATTTGTATAAAACAAACAAACACACATTGCAAGGCAAAGAACCTGGAAGAAAATGAGTCATGGCCAAGCCGACTTCATCTATCTGCAGAGAAAAGTTAGGATACAAAATGAAACACAGATGTGCAAGACAACGAACCCTAGCCATGCCGACTTGATCTATCTGCACGAAAAATCAAAATAGAAATAAAAACCAAGTGGTTTTCTTATGGTCCCGGAATATGGTAAAAGGGCAAGCCAAGCTGATCTATCTGCAAAAATGTGAGGATAGAAAATGAACGCATTTGCAGACAGGAATCTTGCGTGCAAAGCAGCATAATTTGCTATCATGATCTGGAAGCAGATGCATTCATTTGCAGACAGGAATCTTGTGTGCAAAGCAGCATAATTTCGTATCATCCTTTTCTGAGTTCTACTTTTAATTCTGATTCTGCCACAGACCTTTAAAACCCAGAAGAAGAATCCAAAATACAAACCTTAAGCCTAAAAAATGGGTCAAATTTATGCCACCGGAGTCTAAAAAATGATGTAAACAGGACCATTAGGCATGTGTTAAGCAAAATCCCATTTTGAAAGACGACCTTCAGCTCAGCTCAGTTGTGCCTGGGAACAATAGAAGCTCAGTTGTGCCTGCAATGATTTTACGGCTGGAAGCGAGCCAAAGGCACATCCTTGTGATGTCGGAAAACTCTTGGCACCGAAAGTATTTGCGTTAATTAGATTCTAATGGAACGAAATGTTGAAACTAAACTCTAAAGTCGAGCTTCAAATCAATTACCTGGGTTATACAGGGATTCACAAACGTCGTCGTCATATCCTGCTCTCCGCCATAGCCCGACCACAAGCCAGCCGGAACCGAGAACAGAGAAAAGTGGAAAATATCCTTTGGATGATTTTTAATTAATATGCATTGCCACCTCATGAAGGTGGACATTAAATTTCTTTCCCCATTAAATTTCCTTGACTTTTAAATCAAGGGAAGAGATTAGAAGCCCCAATTCCAATGATCTGGATTAAAAGCCCCAATTCTATCACCTTCCTTGCAACTTCCTATCCAAAATTGACGGCGAAGATTTGACCTTCCCTTTTAATCCGACGGCCCATATGAAAAGCCCCAAATAATTTTAATCGACGGTCTAGATAAAATGCCCCAATTTCAAGGGCCCAGATTAAAGCCCCAAATAAGGGGGATGCTTGGGGTGTTACAGGTACCCGTCGGGCCGTCCATCTCGAGATGGATGGGCCGAGATCAATCTCTACACCATGTTGGTAGACCTCCAAATAATTGTATATATATAAGGATATATCTCTTATATATATACAATTATTTTATGGGAATCCTATGGGGGGTGAGTGTGGGTAGAGAAGATTAATCCATCTTAAATGGCCCTTCTGGATTTGATGGGGGCATGGGCCATCGTGGGGCATGCATACCCATCCGTGGGATTCGATCGGGGGCATGAAATGGGCCCTTGATTTTTAAAGGGCATGCAAGGAAGGTGTCTTAAAAGGGCCGTCGATCTTAAATTGGATCACGGGAGAAATCCTAACCATTTGGCTTTTTATTAAATTGCAATTTCTTTATTAAAGAGGTGAGGTGCAATGTTTTAAAAACCCGTTTTTATTTTAAAGTACCTTTATAAAAATCCTGTTTTAAAGGTTTTTTATGGTGCGAAAAATAAAAGTCATTCTTTCCCTCTTTATTGGACATATGTGCTATGGTTAGAATGCATATTTTTACTACAAGTTACAAGATGTAGATCAAGTAAAGGAAATTTAATCCTGAAACTATTAATTTTTCATATTGTTTTGCAACTCTTTTGGATAAATTTATTATAGAGATTAAATATAGGAATTTCATATACAAGGATAAAAAGTTCAAGAATATCATATATTTGAATAAACAAAATCAAGTCTAAGGATTTTTTTTAAAAGATTTTTTAGGATTTTTAAAGATTTTTAAGATTTTAAAGATTTTTAAAAAGATTTTTTAAGGATTTAAAAGATTTTAGCGTTTTTTTATGAAATACGTTTTTAAAGTTTTTTTTCAAAAATTTTAAAATCTTAAAAAATCTTTAAAAACGTTTTTAAAGTACCGGATTTTGGCGTCTTAACAACATTGGTGAAGGTGCACCCTTATTTAATAAAAACTAATGGGTTCATTAATAGATTGACTTTCTAGAAGTTTCCATAATCGAACGAAGGCCGGTAACTTTGGGGGTGGGATGAAGGTGGGGCCCACACTATTAGTTCCTCTCGTCGAGAACTTTCAATGAGTGGTACTTTGGCATAATGTGTTCGAATACTAAGTTTCTTTTTGGAAACTTAGAATTTTCTGAATCTATGGGGAATTTAAGAGACTCTGGGGGAATCTCCATAGGATTTTGGAGAATTTAAATGAACCTCAAGAGAATCTTTGGGAATCTATGATGGGAGAATCTACATAGAAACATGGGGAATCTAGATGATTTTTGAGATGATCTTTAGGAGGCTAGGGGAACCCCAACAAAATTAGGGAATTTATGGGAATCTCAAGGAAATCATAGAGAATCTAGTAGAATCGAAGTGCATCTTCATAAAATCTTTGAGAATCAGTGTAAATCTGTAGAATCTAAGGGAATCTACATAGAATCTAAGGAATCTCGTAGAATCTAAGAAAATTTAGGAGAATCCACATAGAATTTTGGAGACTCTAGAGGTTTCTTGTGATAAGTTCAAAAAATTTAGAGGAATCTTTATAGAATCTTAAGAATTTAGGGAAGCTTTTGTGGAATCTTAGGAATCTTTCATTATTAAGTGTGTTTAGTAGGGGAATCTTGATAGAATCTAAGGGAATCCATGAGGAATCTATATAGAATCTTGGAAAATTTGGGATAATCTTTGAGAATCTAGGAGAATCTTAAGAGAACCTTAAGTAATCTATGGGATTAAGAGTATTTAAGGGAATCTTCCTTAAATCTTTGAGAATCTAAGATACTTTTTCACGAATCTTCAAGAATCTAAAGCGAATCTTTATAGAATCTTCATTGAATGGCTCGGAATCTAGCGGAATCTAAGTGCATCTTCATAAAATCTTCTAGAGAATCTAGGGGAATCTTGATGGAATCTTCAAGAAACTAGGGAATCTCTATAGAATCTACATGGAATTGCGGAAAATTTAGAGGATCCTTGTGATAACGTTTGAGATCTTGAGGAATCTTTGTAGAATCCTAAGAATCTAAGGGAATCTTTTACACTAAGTGTATTTTCTAGGGAATCTTGATAGAGCCTAAAGGAATCTAAGAGAATCTATATAGAATCTTGAAATCTAGAAAATCTTTGAGAATCTAGGGGAATCTTAAGAGAATCTTAAGTTTGGTTCGAGATTTTGTGTGCTCCTATAGTACACTACCTCTTGTATATATATATAAGTGAGTGTACTACAAATTACAAACCATCAAACTTAAGATTCTCTTAATCCCTAATCTCAAAGATATCCAAATTTTCTCTACATTTCTTAAGACTTATATAAATTCTCTTAGATTCCTAGGTTTGGGACTATCAAGATTCCCCTAAAAAAACACACTTAGTGTAAAAGATTCCTAAGATTCCTTAGATTCTTAGGATTCTACAAAGATTCCTCGAGATTTCAAAGCGTTATCACAAGGATCCTCTCTAAATTTTAGAATTCTATGTAGATTCTCCTAGATTTTGTTAGATTCTATAGAGATTCCCCCAGAATCTTGAAAATTCCATCAAGATTCCCCTAGATTCTCAAAGATTTTATGAAGATGCGCTTAGATACAGCCATTCAATGAAGATTCTATAAAGGTTCACTTAGATTCTTGAAGATTAGGAAAAATATCCTAGATTCTCAAAGATTTAGGAAGATTCTCTTAAATACTCTTAATCCCATAAATTACTTAAGATTCTCTTAAGATTCAACTAGATTCTCAAAGATTATCCCCATTTTCCAAGATTCTATATAGATTCTCTTAGATTCTATCGAGATTCCCCTACTAAACACACTTATTAATGAAAGATTCCTTAAGATTCCACAAAGCTTCCCCTAGATTCTTAAGATTCTATAAAGATCCCTCTAGATTTTTCGAACTTATCACAAGAAACCTCTAGAGTCTCCAAAATTCTATGTGGATTCTCTAAATTTTGTTAGATTCTATATAGATTCCCCTTAGATTCTATGTAGATTCCTTAGATTCTCTGATTTTCAAGGATTCTCAAAGATTTTATGAAGATGCACTTGATCCTACTAGATTCTCTATGATTCTCTTGAGATTCCCATAAATTCCCTAATTTTGTTGGGGTTCCCCTAGCCTCTAAAGATCATCTCAAGATTCCTCTAGATTTCTCATATTTCTATGTAGATTCTCCTAGATTCCCTTAGATTCTATGAAGATTCTTCTACATTCTCAAAGGTTTCATAAAGATTCATATAGAATCTCAAAGATTCCCTTGCGATTCTCATAGATTCCCAAAGATTCTCTTGAGCTTCCTTTAAATTCTCTAAAATCCTATGGAGATTCCCTAGATTCTTTTAAATTTGATAGATTACGAAAAATTCTAAGTTTCCAAAAGAAACTTAGTATTCGATCACATTAGCTCCAAGCTAGGGAGCGATGCCAAAGCACCACTCATTGGAAAGTTCTCGGCGAGAGGAATCCAATGGTGTGGGTCTCACCTTCATCGGAGCCCCTCTTACCGAGTTATCGGCCTTTGAAGGCGATTATAAAAAGAAGCTTCCTAGAAAGTCCACCTATTAATGTTGATGCCACCTCATTACCTTTTTATTAAATAAGGGTGCCACCTCACCTCTTTTAATAAAGAAATTGCAATTTAATAAAAAATTTAATGGTTAGGATTTTTCCTCCCCCTTTTGATCCAACGGTTAAGATTGACTGCACCAAAAAGCACCTTTTAAGGGACCTTCCTTGCATCTTCCCTTTAAAAAATCAAGGGCCAAGATTTCACACGTGCCCGATCAACGGTTCATGGATGGGGTGCATGGCCCATGCATGGCCCATGCATGCCCCCCATCAAATCCAAGGGCCATTTAAGTGCCACCTCAAAAATTAGACGGATAGGATTAATCTCTACCCACATTCAACCCCCCATAGGACCCATCAAATAATTGTATATATATAAGAGATATATATATATATATATAATATATACAAGTTTTTGTACTATAAGTGGTCTTATATGAATGATTTTAGCAAGGAGCATGGTTGATTTGCGCCTGGAAGTTTGGTTTAATGGTATCACACTAGTCTTGAAACAAATAGAGGCCCCCACAGTCACATTCAATGTAAGGTGGTTGGGGGATGTTTGGTTTAATGGCATCACACTAGTTCGGGAAGAAATCGAGCCCCCCACAGTGAATGTGACTGTGGTTAAGGGCAGGACCTAACAATTGCACAGCAAAGCAATTGTTAGGGTGCCGTGTACATCGTATGTCTGATGGCATGCTGCCAAGTGGCATGTCATGAAACCTACTTCCTCTTCCTCTTCCACTTCCTCTTCCTCTTCCTCTTCTATAGTAGTCACGAACTAGTGCGAACTTAAAAGTTCAGAATAAATTCAGAAGACAAAATATATTGGTATAGTCTCAAAAGACATATACCTTGGCTATAGGCTTAAATTGAGCTAGTGTATAAAATTTATCAAAAGGCACACTATGGCTACATGCCTAAATTAAGCTTGTCTAGCAAATTGTAACTATTGGGCCCAACCAACCTGCCATTACATAGCAGTTAAAGGCATATGCCTAGTTTCAAACAGGGCCAACGAGAAATGCAATTTGTCTAAGAATAGAAATGAATTGATAATTGCAAAGCATGCAACTGCTTATTTTATAGACAAAGAAGCAAAAGAAATGCCATGGATGGCATATACACCAAAATGCAAAACACAACATGCTCTCCATGCCATGGTATACACCATATTATGCAGTACAAATAGTGAATGTCTTATGGGACTAGCGAAGTGTTGTTTTTTGACATTTAATCATGATAATCATGCACCGTTCTACATTAGGGCTCTCAAGAATGTAGTCATCATTCTTGTGAGTGGGTTGTGCAAGACTTAATACAATTTGTCTGCCAGATTTATCTAGTGCTTTCATTTTTTCCCTTTTTTTTTCTTTTTTTGGCTTGTGTAAGTGGGATATGTAGGAAAGGCTAGTCAAAGACTAATTGGACTAAAATGGATAGGAGATCTCTTATTTTAGAAAATGGCAACATGAAAGCTAGGAGAAAAGTTGCATGCATGATTAATTGCATTTTTTATAAATTGTGGTCTTGCTACCTTAGCAAGTCCATGTGGATGGCATCCTACAAAAACAAAAATTGCCTGCATCTAACACAATAAACAATTATATATGACCCTTAAGCATGTTATTTTAAAGGTTATTGCCCCTCTCGGCTATGGTTTATGAAGATATGGGACTAAAATCTAAGCTTAAAAATGATCAATATTTAAAGTTGAGTGTCAAAAATTAAATTAGAAGTCATCATAATGGAAGTTAGATCAGTCAACATTGCCACATAGTTTCAATAACTTTGTCGTTTTTCTCCTAACATATAGTCATAAAGTTTCATATAAGTTCGTAGACTTTATGATGGTCTATCAAGTCGACTGGTCATTTATGATCGAAATTTATGTATGAGAAATTTACAATAAGATCTTAGCAAGGAAGCTGAGTTCAAGCTTAAACAGGTCAATATTTAAAATTGAGTGTCAAGAATTAAGTTAGGATAAGCCAATATCATAGTGGAAGTCGAATCAATCAACATTGCCATAAAGTTTCATACAAGTTTCATAGTCTTTCACTTAACATATAGTTGTCTATTGGTTAACAATCTACAATAAATAATCATAGGTAAATCTCAAAATTGTAATTATTCAAGTCGAATTAAATGTTCGATAGCAAATATAGTAATCCACTAAACATTGCCACTTAAATGTTTGATTATCTCAAGCACACAACCATCCTTTAAAGGCAAAAAAAAATGTATTTGAGTATCCTTGCATATAGTAAAATGTATGATCTTTTGTATAATATCATATGTCTAGTTCACCTTCTTTGCTTGTGAAAACACAATTGACACATTCTCCCTTTTTCCCACGCTTCCTCTTCAATATTAATGCCATCAAAATTGTGTATGGTCAAGATACATTGGGCGGCCATGTCTGTGAGTGCCCACTTGTTTAAGGTGTACATGTCTGTGAAAGGTGCCCACATGTCCTGTGTAGACAATTGGTATGCAAATATAATGTAGTCTTTTCTCCTATTTGCATGCCATTTGGGTTATGTGCGCATCCTGTGTAGACAATTGGTATGCAAATATAATGTAGTCTTTTCTCCTATTTGCATGCCATTTGAGTTATGTGCGCTAATGCTTGTCAATATCCTTCTGGGTTTCAAGGTGATGGCATTACAGATTATGATGGTAAGGAAAGGAGAATCATACGTAATAGATCTCAGTGATCAGACTCCATTTTTTCACTTTTTAGTTGGGATAGACTGTACGAACTAGCATGCAAAATATCCCTGGGGTGGGGCTGGGAAAGTACATTAATTTCAAAAGTCCTATTGTTCCGAGCATCAGTTGAAAGAATTTTTAGGACCTCTATAGGAACCATGAAGTATCCTCCGTTTTTCAGCACCAAATTGGTGGCAATCTAGTCGAAATCAATGAACAGACCTGACACAGTAGTATATTTAGATATCTCTGAGAAATGAGATATAAATATACAATTGCACAAACCAAAAGAATTCATTGAGATCATCTTAAGTGCCGCCTCCTATTTTATGAAGTCCTCAAATATCGAACAAAAGATAAATGACATAAGGCATCCAATTACACCAGGGAATACCTGTTAAATAACTTGATAAATTGGCATAACCATGTTCTATAAGAGATTCTCTAATTCTCCACCATAATCCCAAGCCATCTGCGCGTCGATAAAAAATCGAGGAAGCTATGTATTACATGCCTCTAGGAGCCTCACCTCATAAATTATGCATCCAACAATATGCTATACGGCCGGATAGGTGAATTGGCTCACGTTATTAGCTTGAGGACGAGAATAAGACGATTATCACAAAAGTTTGGATAACTATAATTTCTAAAGCACCGAGTTGTCTCAACATGAATTTCTTGAAGAAGATCGACTGTGAACATTATTGTCTTTGCCATATATTGGTTTCCCATTTGGAAGAACGTTACCCACGACCCTTGCTAGCAATGCCTTTAAAAATGGCACGGCATGACATTGTATTTTCATAAAGCGCCAATCATCTTTGTCTTAACATAAAAGGCGGTCTAGAAGATGACATTCTTGCACACCTTAAATGAAGCGGTAACCAAGCGCTCCCATTAGCTCTACGGATGGAGACCTTATAGTTACCAAAAAGCAAGACTTGATGCTTTTCGATAGAAAGCAATTTGTGCAATTAGGATTCTCGAGGCAAAAATTGGGCTGTTTATCTTGGGTTTCCTTTGTAATGGTAGTTTGTACAAAGCTGATTAGCAAAGTAGTCAATCCCACTTTGATATTTTTAATAGAACATGGAACAACAGCGAGTATAGGGGACTTACTAACAATCTCTATATGTTCTGAGTTGCTTAAAATTTGTGGATGGATAACCGAATTAGAACAATCATTGTCACTTCAAAATAAAAACTTGAAAATCAAGATAAAAGCTTTACCACATATAATCTGCTAGTACTGGCGATGGAAAGAGATAATCAAAGATGGGTGCAGATTTCCCTATGCATCATAGTCCGCGAGTTTTGCCATCATCGCCAATACAAAAAGACACAAAGAAATGCAAAAAAATGAATGAAAGCTTCACAAATACACCGCACAAACATGATCTACCCCATTTCCCGGTGTGTACCTTTCCTTGGGATTTTTGCTATTACAAGAGGGGGTTGCGAGAAGAACTCGAATCATGCATTCGCGATATCAAGGTAGCCCAACAAATCCTCTGTTTTTCTGTTGCACAAGCTTCATACGTTTTTGAAAACTTCACACCTCGATTTGCTATTTCATGGAATTTGATAGTCATGGGATCCGCAATTTACATATCACTCTTCATCAAATATGGGTAACAAGCGTAAAAGGCGTAAGGTTAGATCCATTCCGATGTAGGTGAAGCTTTTTGAAGTTCAAATTTTGAGTTTGTTTGGCAAGCGGAGATGGGAAAACAGAACTCAGGAGACACATATACAACCACTTTTCTTCACAATATACGATTACATTTATGAAATGGGCATGTAACGCATTTATGTCCATGAGAACATACGAAAGACCTTACTATTCCATGAGATCAAAATATGAAAGTGGTGTATAAAGTTGAGATTAACAAAGACACGCAAAAGAAAATAGCATAATTAAATGCAAAGCAAATGTTCTTGGAGAAAACTTAAATTGCGAGCTTAATAAAATCAACGGGATGATCAAGGTCATGTCCAACATTGAACACTTTGTTTGAGACCCTGTTACGGCAATAGCACGAAGCATAACACTTGACTATTGTATATAAATGGCAAAGAGGTGCCTTCCATCGTAAATCTCAGTTAAATTCTAGATTTAGGTGACATATAGTAAATAGTGAAGCAAATCCATGTTGGCTTCTTGGAATTATGCTTGATCGTAAGTATCAAAGGGATCTTACCAATTGAGACTCAAAACTCTGTAACTTTGCTCATCCCAGTCAAAAAGTCTCATTAAACATGCGGATAAAACAATAAACACACCTAAAAGCTTAGATATGATCGTCATCACTAAAAGCATGAGAATAAGACAGAATCGTAACTCTTATGTGCATCCAACTCTTATGTCCTGTAACCGGTGGCGAGAAACCCACAAAATCCCTATGGTGATGGAAAGGATCGGAATGAAAGCAAGAAATTAACAAACCCAAATGAGCACGCTCTGCCACATGAGAATGAGACCGAATCGTAAGCTAACTTCAGAAGAAAGTAATACATTATCACGTGAGAAAATTCTCCTACTGCCTCTAGATGATAATATCCACTTGCTTCAGCCAACTGTTATTGCCAACTGAACGGGGCCGACCAATTCGGCCATGCATCTTTTGTCAACCAATCTGTCAACCAATTATGGAACATTATAGCTTGGATTTCTCCTCCACAGAGACATTGGGAAAAGATGCTCACAACTCTATTCAAGAACATAATCGGGCGCCGGAATACTTACATCGTCATCACGCTAAATCAACAGCGAAAAGCTTGCCTCGACCACGACGACTTTCAAAGTTCCTTACAATACTTTTTGATGTTACCAGAACTTTGATCATCCAGTTAGCGATGTAAGGAGTAAGCTTGGTAACAGGCGATACTTTTCTGCTAATTTTGACACTAACAAATTTAATCTCTCAACAACACAATTATCCAACATATATCCAACAAAATCCATTAATACACACATGAAATGAGCACAGATATATGGATAAACTGTAATCCTCATTATTATTATTCTAGAAGCTCCCGAAAACCACATTTTAGTTGTAACAGATTGATGATGTACTATTGTGCAATATTAGCACATCTTCTCTCTGACGGATTCTTGTTAAGGCCGTGTAGAGCTGACCATAATGCAAACACATTAGTAATGCCAGATCCGAACAATTTTATCCGGTGTCAACCCAAGGCGGCTATGGAGCGTTGTCGAATATGCAAGTCGCAGCGGTAGTTGTACCGATGAATAGTGAAGGATGAATTTTGGGTTGATGATAGAAATGCATGAGATATAGGATGTATATCTTTGATCAACATTACCATCTGTTCCAACCAACCGAGCAGTTACATATCTTTCATGTATGGAATGAATGACAACTCTTGCATTTCTCACAAGTCCTTTTTCTGCGTCTAATAACCTCATAATGTTACATATAGCTCCCTCCTTTAACTCAAGTACATGTCATTGGTAACGTTGGATGCTCATATTCATGTAAGAAGTCATTTTCAGCCAATGCGGCAGTATGCACAACATGGTCATTTTCTTTGATAGAATCATAAGCGAAGAATGTCCTCTTCGCTCCAGCTAGGCGATCGAGTATCGACTGTTGAACTCATCAACATATACATTCAATGGAGATGAACGCTTCGTTTTTCACACATCAGCGGCAACGCCAATATGCCGCAGGAAATAAAAGTCCTTGGCCTCATCTATTGAATTTTGTGGTAAGGAATAACGTAAGTGTAATGATGTCCTTGTTCCAATTTTCACCTATTGACGTTACACACTCTATCGGACGGAATCACCCGGCATTTCTAATTGGCTTATCCAACTTGTGAACTACAAATGATCTCCATGTTGATGACGACTTTATAGATGCACTTATTGTCCTTTCGCCTCCCGGATCCTTGTACAATAGGGCTATTTGCACGAAATCCCGGCCATTAATAAAGCATTTGCCCCAAAAGGATAGTCATTATTGCAAATCTCTCGTAATAGAATGTCTCGCATTCTATAAATGCCTTATTTGCCATTGCAAATTCATCCCAAATAATCACTTACGCCTCCTTAAGCACCATTTTGCCTTGTTAGAATTTATGTCAATCATCGAATGAACAGCAACATTGTTCTCATTCGCGGGGATTTGAAACAACGAATGAGCAGTCTTCCCACCGGGATATAGCGACACGCCAATTGTGGTTGCACAAGTCAATACAATCTTTTGGCGTCCTCTAATCGACAAACATATCGCATTTAGAAGAAAAAGTTTTGCCGGTTCCTCCTTTTCCATAAATAAATAAAGGAGCTCTTATTCGTGGTGTTGGTGTGGCTGCAATGCGATCATACAAATAAGCCCCATCGCTATTCATTTTGTTACGCATGTCACGTGCCTCTTCAAGTATTTGCTATGTTCCCGATATTTCCCGCAGTTCCTCTACTACCAAATCACAATGAATCGTAATAGCGAGCAACCCAAATGCGATCCCTTTGTCGTTCCATGTTGCAGAAGACGTTTTCCACACATAAGTGCCATTTGTATTGCAACACTTTCGGTTGAGTCAACGGAGAAGTCAAGCATCAACTCCATCTGGCGGATTCCACAGATCCACGGTATGGACACCATCAAGAATCAAGAGTGCAAGCGGGAAGCGTAATTGTGCGGTGTTGAAGAGAAGCGAAATAGCCTCTTGCATAGTCAATATTGGTTACGTTGTATCGTGCAACAAACCCATAGCGATGCAGTTTCTTGGTATGTATCATAACCATGTCCATTGTACACCTTTAGATCCTCGAGGTCCTTGGCGATGTATGAAGCAACAATGGCGTAAATAGAAAAGTTCACCACGGCGTGGCATCACCAACCTTATTCTACAAACCAATTCCCTCTTCCTCCGGCTTGCGGACTATACATCTACTAATACCCGCTTGGAGACTTCTAAATATTCACCGCGACAATGGTTTCTCTGCAGAGGGACAAACACATATTGTTCATAATAATCTATATGCGTTAGATGCGCAAGCAAACTCGCCTGGCGCCAAAATACCGTTCAAACAACGACGCGATGATACGTCTTTTTATATCGCTGCGCCCTCGTGTTTTCCAAATGAACCGGAAGACACTTTACACGGACACTTTTCTGATTACATGATAGTTAAACAAAGCGCCACAGCGACCTGGTGAGGCGATGCATATCTTGCCGCCACATAATCATCCAACTCCGCATGACGATTTCCCGATTGAGACTCATTCTATATTGCACTTTGTCATAACCCTTGTAGATGTAGGTATACAAATACATAAACACTTGAGCGATGTTGGCGCTATGTCTACATTGATGTGACAATTAAGCTCTCTCAAGAGAAAGGGGGAATATGAAACAACATATCGTCCTCCTCATTCGTCTCGATCGGGGATCTTTTGAACATAACCTCTTGAGTCTACATAGGTTGCCTCACATATAGGCGGATATTTCCAACTACATGAACCATCCTGGCGGCATCGGTGTGCCGATGGATCATATATTTTCGTACTAAGGAGGCAAGCTCCTCATCATGTGGTATCTCGGTGAGATCGGACTATCTATCATTAATTGGTATCTCCTCTCGTTTTTTCACAATCATATGTACGTGGGGCAGTCCCTCTTTTGAAATTCAACCACATGCATCATGTATGCAAAGCGGTCCAAATATGATCGCATTAGCTTCTTCAAATCTTGCAAAGCGAGCATGGAAAACCGAACAACTTCGATCCGGAATCTCGGTAGCATGGTTTGCCACGGCACGAGCATCGCTTCTATTTCAAACCCTCTTGATTTGTAGTCATTGTTATGAATAGCGTGGGGCGCCCTTTGCTCTCGCTAATGCCAATGCATCGCCATTTGGGCGGACACACCGACTTTGAACCAAGGAGCGATGATGGGAGCATATCTGCGAGACTCACGGATTCATCATCATCGACAAAATCATCACTCATATCTGCATTAGCTCTATTGTACGGGTTAGTTGCTAGGAAGTTTAACTTTTCTTCCTCATACCTAGAGTACATGTCAACCAAATACTCCACGGGTAAAGGCGACCTAGCGGCAGAATCTCTTCTCATGCAACAAGTGATCTATACCATTCAATTTGTGAAAAAGATTGCTCATTAAAGGGAAACCAACCAAGCGTTGTGCCATCTTGGAAGAGCAATGGATCTGCGAGAGGTTCATATTGAGGATCCAATATCTGATATAAACAATAAACTCCCTCATTATGAAGCGAACACACCAACCCTTGGGTTACTTGTTACACTATTGTTAGCATGAATGATAGCGGCAACCTCATCTTCCACAAGCACCATTCAATTTTAGCAAAGCGGTTTTACGCTTCGCATGTCTTTCATCACGCCTTATGAGCCTACAATATGGATTTATATCCGTAACACACCACCTACCCTGCATCACCCATTGTCTTTGGAAGCAGCTAGCGTATCGTGATTGCAACCCTTTCACTTTGATCATATGCATTACCAATGCAAAGGCTGGTTTGGCGCGTGATGGGCATCAATTGATGATAGGTTACCGCCCCATTATGGCAACAGAAGATGGAGCTTCCAAGCGAACAAGCGCCCTTCCACACACAATGCCGTGAAGCAAAAAGCGGTTCGGTTTTATTTGTTCTTCTGAAACCACTCTCTTCAAAAGGCGTCCCGAATAGCGGGCACCTCGGGTAGCCAGCGGAATTTATCGCTCACCATTCTTACAGCGAGAACAACTTTCAGTCTCGCACTCCGGCAACCGGTCGGCAAAATGCACACACCTTGTTCCATAGAAATTGCCCTGCTCGAAGCACCTCTGCAGGTTTTCCATCCTCGAGGTTGTCGGCCTTAATGCTCTCCTGCCACCCTTGTTTCCGTCTCATCTCCTCTTGCATCAGCGATCTCATCCCGAAGTTCCCTCCAGCGTGCACCATCCTCCCCATACCCTCCGGACACAACCGCTACTAATCTCATCATGAGAACCATTTAAATCTTTGCGTAGCTTTCGGCGTGCATATTCTCTACTAGTTAAGCCTCATCTCATCTCGGCTCCTCGAGGCGGGCCCGACTCTCCACCTCTGCCCGATATTCATTCGCTTTAACCTTTTCCACTCCTCATCGAATACGTTCGGGTTGGGTCTATTTCTATACTCACCGTCTTGGCATCTAAACAATTTGCCCCTAGCACCCACTTATTACACACACCTCTTTCGGTGCTCCCATCGAAAGCGAAACACAAGCAAGAAGGAAATCAAATTACACACACAATACAAAACAAAACCAGGGCCCGGACAAAGGCAATTCACATTACCCAAAAGATTCACTTGCTACTAGAGAACTAAGAACATCACACCACACACTTGATTGGAAGCCTCCATTACACCTCACCAACACGAACAATGGAAACCTCGCTAGAATCTGTAGTCAAAGAAAACAAACTTAACTCACAAGTAATATATATCCTCCCACACTTGCAACAAATCCAAAACACTTGAACAAAATGGGGTATGCATAGAAATGACAATTACAACAACAACACACTTGCACCTACACTTCTTTCAATTTCCATCTTCTTGGTCTGTTTATGGATGTTAAAGTACAGAAATCCCAAGCCAATGCTCATCCAATTATATATTTTCTGCAGACATTGGATTCCTTTCTGTGTTCATCTGCATATTTAGCATAGATTTCTCTATTTATGGGATGCTTATGTGGACATGTATGACATCAGTTCTTTAACATTAAATTTGTTTAATGTTGAGAATTGAATCTGCTCCAAGAACTGGATCCCAAAGTTATAGCAATTAGAACAAAAATGTATTCACATTCTACACATGCGTGCAAATAAATCTAAGCCACAACATTCACCACCACTTCTTTCAATTTGCATCCTTTAAAACGTTTCGGCAATCCCTTTCTTCAATCCTCACTCATTCATACCTTCAGGACCAAGATCTCTAACTTGCGCAGCTGCTATCCACACTACACAGAAACAAAAACTCGCATTCATCATACTGACCTTATCCCGGTCGCACTTCTAGAAGCGTCGCCAACTCCATTTCCCGTGTTCCGCGACCGCATTAGCGACGGCGACTCATAAAAACTCGCATCTTCAATCCCTCTTCCCTTCCCCGTAGGCCTCCTCGATCTCTTACCTCAAACCTATTTCATAGACCAGCGTGGACAATAATACCTTGAACGGTTGACTTTGGAAGTTGCCAAAATTAAATCTCTTAGGACCTATATGAGCGAGGAATGCTTGAACCATGGAACCAAAATAACCACACCCATCATTAAATGAATTTAGAAGAAATAAAATGAGAAAAGAACATATAGCATGGTGCCACCTCAAAATGCCATTTTTTCACTAACTTTCTATCAACATCTTGCATTAAATGCTCGGATCCGGCGGCCTTGATGAAAACCCCAAATCAAATACCCAAATCCAACGTCACACATCAAAAGCCCCAAATAGATTAGGTGGCAACATCGTACATCAATCAAGCATCGCGTTCAACGGCCCGGATGAATCCAAACCGGATCAAACTCCTAAATCCAAGGGCCTAGATCAAAAGCCCCAAATAAGGGGCCATTTATGGTGGCATTTAATATCATTAATTTTTTATGGATGGCCTAGATCAAATCCCTAAATCCGATGGTCGGACTAAAAGCCCCAAATTAGGGGTGCTTGGGGTGGTTTGGCATGTTTTCATCTCAATAGTTGATCTCAAAAATGGGCCCGGTAGCGACGGCGACACAAAAATCTCTACTTATAAGGGGTGCTTATATAATTGTATATATATAATCGATATATATATATATATATATATATATATATATATATATCTATTATATATATACAATTATATTATGGGTCCTATGGGGGTGAAAGTAGGTAGAGATTATTCCGGCCGTCCGATTTTTGAGGTATGCATACAATAGCCGTTGGATTTGATGGGGGCATGCATGGGGCATGCATGGGGCATGCACCCCATCCCCAGGCGTCGATCGGCACGTGAGAAATCGACCCTTGATTTTTAAGGTTAAGGAAGGTGCAAGGAAGTTCTTTGGTAAAACTTGATCTCGCCCGTCCATCTCACGGCGAGATGGGCCGGTCGAAATGTTTTACTTCAATCAACTTAAAAGCAAGCCCCCTTTATTTGGGGCTTTTGATGTGAAACGTTAGATCTAGGGATTCAATTGGGGCATTTTATCAGGACGATCCATCCTTGAAGTGGGGGCATTCTGCCCTTGGTCAAAAAGTCGTTGAAATTAAATGGTTTTGTGTCATATTATATTTATTTAATTAGCGCCACCTCATAATGCAGCCCTCTCCACGATTTTTTTTGCTTTCTTTGCGGTGGCGTTCCACCAAGTCCGGACGATACTTTCACGAAGATCGATCACCGTCAGGCCGGTCTGCAATCCCTTACTCTTTTGCCCTTATTCCTTTGTTTTGGGGTGGCTTCGCACCTTGGTGCGGCGTTTACCTCTATTTCCTTGGATCTCGAGAACGCAGATGGCTCCTTTGGGGAAAGCGGCGATTAGTTAATGTATGCATCCTTGATCCGGTAGGAAAAAAAAGGAGCTAGCAATTTGGAAGGTCCATTTTAGACAATGCCATACATTTGGCGCTGCCATTTCCTCTATCGATGGCGTTTTGCGGTTATACATCCCTACGGTGATTTTTTTCTTCCTCGGTTTCTTTTGCGGTGGGTCTCACGGTCCATTCTTCGCCTTGAAGCTCTTGCGTTTGGTGCGATTTCCGGCAATGGGCTATGAAAAAATGAATGAATCCGATTCGAAAGGCAAGGATCAATGCTAGTATACCGGAAGGGTGCTAGAATCAAAGAGTGGGCCGATAGGGTTCGCAATAGTGACCCGCTTCTTGGAATGGCTTGATCTCCATGTCGTGTTACAATACCACATTTTGCGACAAGGTCTCATTATAGTTAAGAAATGGTCGAGGAGGCTGTTACGTTATCACGGTGTAAGAAAAATGACATACAAGTAGAAACAATATGAAGCTATCGAGAGAAGCGAGGAAGAAGAGCGGGATGGCTTTCGGTGGGAATAAATGCACCATCGCCAAGTTTGAATTTTGTATTTTGAAGCGGTGAAGGAAATAAAATTTTGGAAGCTTGGAGAGATCCGCAGAAAAAGAAGAGTCACAGAGAAGAATAATAATCAAACCGGATATGCCTTTAATTTCGGTAGTGGCTTGTGTTTAAAAAATCGCTTTGGGGATTTCGGCCATTTCATTCACAAGCTTGAGCTAATCTAGCCGTAGGTTATTCTAGAGTGGAGGTGAGATTTTGGAAACAAACCTTTAAGTTTTCCTATCTCTTTTTTTGTTACGTCTGAAAAAAGAAGGCCCATTGGCATCCCTTTGACTATTTAAATGGTTTTGCATTTGCAGATAATAGATGTTGTTGTTCAAGCCCTTAAAGTAGGGATGGGTCGTTATAGAATATCCGCCATATTTTAGTCGGATGCGGCTTATCAACTTTATTTAACCCGGATCCAAAGATTTCTGGAGGTAAGCGTTTGTCCCACGGATGTCCTTCTATGATCCCTCGCTTCTATCCATTTGGTTTCTTTAACCACGGGCCAAGACTAACATAATTTTCCATGATTTAGATGTTTCTCGTATTCTGATGCAAAGTTCTTATTTTCCTAATATTTGATCTTCATCACTGTAAATGCAATGAAAACCTTCGGTTTTGAGACACAAAGGTGATTCAAATATTTAATGCTAGTTTTGATTGTTTGCGATTTGGGAGTGGCAATCTTTAACTTTGCATCATTCTACGATATTTCTTATTGTATTATTGAGTACCAAAGAGACTTAACAAGATGTTTCACCAAGTGACGGTGACCAAAACCTTCTCATTTGGAGAGGATCAAGCACAATGACGAGGAGTCCGCAGTCTCAATCGATCGGTCTCGAGAAACTTTATATGGTGATGTGCAGTCGTATTATAGAAATAATCTAGTTTTTGCTCATGCTTTCACATCATTTTCATTATTAAGCGGACCCTCTTTATAAATTAGGATTTGGAGTTGACCCTCCGTGTAGTGGTTGACGTTGATCTTGTGGTAAGGGCGTTGATCTTGTGGTAAGTACACATGTTTTGTTTAAACTAATATATAAAGTCTATGAAAAGTTTTTGGGCTATTCTCACATTTCGCATTTGGGCGGGCCTTCCAAATGTGTGGCAAATCATCCCTCTTAAATCTCTTTGTATCTCGACCGGTAATCAAGATTATTTATTCACATTATGGTCTAGTTTAACCATCTTTAAACAGGTTTGGAAAAATCTACTTGGAAAATATTTGAAAGAGAGTGGCCACGAGTTGAAGTAGGCATCCGATCGTGCTTTGCCTTGAGGATTATCTTATTGAGATAACTACGCTCTTAATGAATATGAAATTTCATAAAGCGTGAATTAAATTGGAATGGCTCAAGGATGCTTGGATGATTGTAAGTCCCATTGTAGCCTACCATGACTTTGCGGTTGTTTATTCCTTGTTGTTTATGTAACAGCTTTTTGAAGTTGGAGGCGAAGTTGTTGCTAAGCATGAGAACATGGGCTCCCAAATGGATGAGGTGGCGACTTTGAAATTTGTCGCAAGAACTCTTTGTCTTGAGGAATATCTTACGCCTTTGGCGCAGTTAGTTTTGGTAAGTATTCTATACTTGTGTGATAAGAGAATCGCGGTACCTTCCTATCTATTACAACGTGTGGAACACCTTAATAAGTACAAAGGAAACAGTTCACCTACATTCGATTCGATTAAATTTGAATTTAATTTAATTTTTTGGAAGCAGTAATGCCGGTTGAAGAAATATTTTTCAATTAGAGTCCAATTTTACCATTACAATATTTGTGTAAAACCAAGGTAAGTGGAAGTTGATAGAATTTCAAAGATTTGGGTGCAATCAAAGTTCCACCACTTTAGAGGCAATGCAATATTCTAGCTTTCTTGAACTTATCTTGCATCTTATAGAATCTTTTGAGGCATGAGGATTTGTTTTCTTCTTGGGATGCATGCGCTTGACACACATTGCTTGTGACACCACATGTTTGAACACGTAGAGAGCACAATACTTGGAATGTTAAATTAGTCCTTCAAAGAAACAACATTTGCTACACAATTTTTAGATGGTATATTAGCGCACATAAAAATGGATCCCGAACAAAAGATATGTAGACCAAAAAAGGCGGGTTAGTTGCCACTTGCCTTTGTATTACAAGGAACATGATAGACATATCAAAATATGCTTGGAGGCGGTCAAGTGATCAATTGTTTGCAGGCATAAGAAAACATGGTTCTAGACCCTTCCAATCTTTTGCAAAGTTTAGGTTCATCGCAACGTAAGCCATCTTTTGTATGAAGCATGAGCTTCGGGGATGGATTTTGGGTTTGTGCCGGGGATATAATTCTACATATTGTTTAGCTTGATTGTTGATGCAACTTGACCCAATATGTCCCTTTGTTTCGCCATTGTATTTTGCTGGCGAAGTTAAACAACTTTCTTCACCATCCTATTTTGACATCTTGCTAACAATAATATGCACCTACAATCTGTTATTCCAATACACTATTAAACTTATTTACATCGAGGGTCCACTAGCTAGGTATGGCTTCAACAAAGACGATCATATTAGATACTAATTATTTAGGTAGAAGCTCTTGATCCCTAGGGTTCTTATGATCCGTTGTTTTTTTTTGCATTAAGTTTCATCATATATTCTAGGGTCCGTCATTTGTGGCGAACTCTCAAAACTAACCTCATTAGTTTTAGAGCTATTGGGGCAATATGTTTCTATTTGATTCATATTTGTTTTCTTAAAGCGACTTGATTTGTCGATCACGGTTGCTAGGTCTTGATGCCTTTCTTGTTTCAAATACTTCCCATGGAAAGTGAATGTGATCCATGTTAATCGAGAGATGATTATAGCGAATCTTTGATAAAGGCTTTCCATGGATGTGTGGGACACAAAAGAATGAGTTATTCATTTTCTCACGAAGTCCTATAACATTAGAAAATTGGAAAGGCTTTTCCATGGATGTGTGGGACACAAAAGAATGAGTTATTCATTTTCTCTGAAGTCCTATAACATTAGAAAATTGGATTTTAAAAGACGTGGTGCCTTGCAGATTTTATGGGTGGATCGAAACAAAATTTTTTAGATAAATAGTTCAAGGTGCCCCTTGAAAAGAAGGGGCAACAACATGTAAACAACACGTAAGGGTCATACATAATTAAGAAGGGGCAATAACCTACGAAACAGCCTATAATTTCATATTGTGTTAGTGCATCCATTTTTTTTTTTTTGTAGCATCCCCTCCACACGTACTTGCTAAGGATAGCGTGACTACCATTTATAAAAAATGCAACTTTCTTAAATAAAGATCTCCTATCTTTTTTTATTCCAATTAGCATTTGAAGTTAAATTTTAGTATTTTATTCCAACTGGGGAGCTTAAATCCATTGGTTTAGCATTAGAAAATAGCAATTATATCTTTTTCTTGCATGGCTTGCCCAGTGTGCCTTTTAATTGTAATTGTCATATGAAACAAATATTTATCCAACTTCCTCTATTAAAACATGGGGAAATATCCTGTGATGTCGGGAACTATGACCTTGATTAAGGTTAAAGAGAGCTACGATAAATATGAGTTAAGAACCCTGATTTTTTAGCTCTGTGGATCATTATAAGGCGACGACCCATATCTTTGTGGAGCATCTTACGCTCTAACAACAGGCGAGTCGGTCCGAATGGCCATCGAATTTTGGAGACCGTCTATTCCTATAGATCATGATCGAATGGATCAAGCCACAACCAGCTCATATTTTTTGACATGTAGATAGGCGATAACGTGACATGGTACTATTTGTATTGCATAAATTATGGCATATATTATGGCATGGAGAGTATGGTTTGCTTTGCATTTTTGTGTACATGCCATCCATGGCATTGCTTTTGCTTCTTTGTCCATAAAATAAGTGATGGGTTTGCTAATTTTGTCACCGAATTGGAGGAGAATCTTGCAATTATCAATTCATCTCTACTCTAAAACAAATTGCATTTCTCGTTGCCCGTGTCTGAAAGTAGGCACATGCCTTTAAATGCTATATAATGGCAAGTTGGTCGAGTCCAACAGTTGAAATGTTTTAGACTAGCTTAGTTTAGACCTTGATTTATTTAAGTTTGAATTTTGTTCCCAGATGTTTATTGGATAGGCATATTCACCCCTTATTCCTTAATCTACACCGTACGTAAAATTCTTCGTTTGTGGGGTATGCAAGTACAAAATTTGCTATACTGTATAACAAGATTTGCAAAATACTATAAGATTTGAAGCAAAAATACTATATGGTGTTGATTTTATGCGTGCAAAAAATATAATTATAAGGGCTCTCTGCCCCACGTCACCCCGTGTGAATATGCACCCAAACCAAAGGGGGTTTAAGGGGGGATTTTAATTTAAATGTGTTGGATCCAATGGTTGTGATAATTAATGTTAATGGTAGTTGTGTGTTGGTTGTTATATTAAAAACTTTTGGGCCCTTCGGGCCTAAAAAAACAAACATATGTAAAAACATGTAAACATGCAAAACATGAATATCTAATATCTAGCATTATAACAAAAAAAAAAAAAAAACTAATATGAAGCCTGAGTAACTATAATATTATAGCATAATGTAACTTAATTACATACGCTTTAAAAGCATATTAAATAAAAATTTATTAAGCCATTGAAGACTGACAAGCAAGAGTATTATAGCAATTTTGAAGCACTCAAAATAGATAGCGGCTTAAGATACGATATACATCTTCGTTGATTTGCCTATCAAACAATCAGAGGGCGCTTAGCCTATTTACTTAAGCACGTAAACCCAACCAACCAACCAACCATAATAACAACACATCAATAGGGTCTTCGCCATGCGCAGGTGGTGGTTGCGCTGATGGTGGCAGGACTAATTGAACTTGATCTTCATTTATTGGATTCTCTAGTACAGTAATGTTGGATCAACATCATGTTGACTTCTTGCATCGAAAAAATGTCATGTGGAATTGATGGATTGAGAGATTCTATAGTGCATGAACGTAAAAGGAAAGAAATTGGTTAGATTGATATTAATTTAGAAAATAGAATTTTACTAGTGAAATAAAATTGAATCAATAAAAGCTTTTGACACTCGATATGCTCTACAATAATGTTTTATTCATAAACCTTTAGTAACAAAATAAAATTGAATCAAATAAAAGCTTTAGACATTGATATGCTTGACAATAATGTTTTATTCACAAACCATTGCATGAAAGACAACAACATCAACGTTACTCTGCAGTTAGTAACAATTGGTGAGGTTCACAAAGAACTTAGTGACACTTTCTCCACGGGTTGCCCGGCTTTGGTTTAACAAGTGAAGAGAATCGCCGGTTGGTGATGTGGAGTAGGTTTCCTAGAATGATCGGTGAAGCGAGATCAAGGATAGAGGTTTTGAAGCAAGCTTGCTCACGTTAGCATTCCACGTGTTACTTCAGCTGACTATTTCTCTTTCACAATGAAACCATTGTTTATCAATCCATATGATTTTGGATGCTCCATATGGCCATTGTTTGACCTGACCGCCGACTTCGTAAAGCGGCATGGAATAATCCTTTTGTTGATTGAAGCTAAAAGGTCGGTTACTATGAATAATCCGGCCCGGGCCGGGAATATCCAAGAAGTTGGAAGCAAACGGAGAGGGCCTAAAACTCTAAACTCTTTTAGAATCTGCAACAAATCTTAGAACGTAGACAAAGTGAAGGAAACAAAGCGGGTTTTGCAAAGATTGCATTGTAGAATCGAGAAAACCAATATCTTGTAAAAATACCATTATATTAAGCTGAAGAAACATTAAAAACAAATACCTTTGTAAATGTGAGCAAAAAATCCATCTCGTGATAACCTTCCATCAGCAAACATCCACTCAGGCAACAAGAATCCAAGAGGGCAAGTACACATGCACATGCGCGATGCACATGCACATGCACATGCACATGCTGCGTGCACATGCACATGCATACGCATGCACATGCACATGCACTGCATGCACATGCGTGCACATGCACATGCATACACATGCGCAGTGTTCATGCACAAACATGCAGAGAAAGACAACAACCCTCGGATTGTTTCAGCCAACGAAAATTAACGGCCCATAAAGGGTGCACTCTAGAAATACTATTTAGTACACCTCAATGAATACAACAACGAAATCATAGAAAAACCATGTGGAAAAGCGTATAAAAAACAAAAAGTAACCCCCTGTTATTATGCTACATATTCATAGACCCATTGATAGTACAAAAACTTGTATATATATATCATTATATATATATATAAACTTATTCTATGTGTCCCAGGAAAGGATGTACCCATGCTATATAGAGATTAATGCCAGCCGTCCAATTGGAAATGGAAGGCCATGATGCCGCCACCACATGGGAGAGGTCATGCATGGGCATAGAAATATGATGGGGGGCATGCATAGGGGCATGCACCATGTCTTTAAGCCGTCGGATCAAAAGGGGAGGAGAAATCATGGCCCTTAATTTTTTATAAAGAAAGTGCAAGGAAGCTTCTTCAAAAGTGGATTTGGTGCAACCAACCGTTAGATCAAAAGGGGGAGGATAAATCCTAGCCATTCATTTTTTTATTAAGTTAGAATTTTTTATATTAAAGGAGGTGAGGTGGCACCCTTTATTTAATGAAAAGATAGTGAGGTGGCAACTCATAATTATGAAGCTTTCTTGGAAGCTTCCTTTTTTGCGTCGCCTTCAAACGACTTTATCTTGCGGTGGAGGTCTCGGATCTCTTATATATATATACAATTATTTTATGGGTCCTATGGGGGGGTGAGTGTGGGTAGAGATTAATCCGATCCGTCTAATTTTTGAGGTGGCGCTTAAATGGCCCTTGGATTTGATGGGGGGCATGCATGGGCCATGCATGGGGCATGCACCCCATCCATGGACCGTCGACGTCGCACGCGTGTGAAATCTTGGCCCTTGATTTTTTAAAGGGAAGGTGCAAGGAAGGTGTCTTAAAAGGTGCTTTTTGGTGCAGTCAATCTTAACCGTTGGATCAAATGGGGGAGGAGAAATCCTAACCATTAACTTTTTTATTAAATTGCAATTTCTTTATTAAAAGAGGTGAGGTGGCACCCTTATTTAATAAAAAGGTAATGAGGTGGCACCAACATTAATGGGTGGACTTTCTAGGAAGTTTCTTTTTTATAATCAGCTTCAAAGGCCGATAACTTGCAGTAGAGGGGTCGGATGAAGGTGGGGCCCACACTATTGGATTCCTCTCGTCGAGAACTTTCCAATGAGTGGTACTTTGGCATCGTTCCGTCGCAGTTGGAGCTAATGTGATCGAATACTAGGTTTCTTTTTGGAAACTTAGAATTTTACAGAATCTATGGGAATTTAAGAGACTCTAGGATTTTGGAGAATTTAAATGAACCTCAAGAGAATCTTTGGGAATCTATGATGGGAGAATCTACATAGAAACATGGGGAATCTAGATGATTTTTGAGATGATCTTTAGGAGGCTAGGGGAACCCCAACAAAATTAGGGAATTTATGGGAATCTCAAGGAAATCATAGAGAATCTAGTAGAATCGAAGTGCATCTTCATAAAATCTTTGAGAATCCGTGTAAATCTGTAGAATCTAAGGGAATCTACATAGAATCTAAGGGAATCTACGTAGAATCTAAGAAAATTTAGGAGAATCCACATAGAATTTTGGAGACTCTAGAGGTTTCTTGTGATAAGTTCAAAAATTTAGAGGAATCTTTATAGAATCTTAAGAATTTAGGGGAAGCTTTGTGGAATCTTAGGGAATCTTTCATTATTAAGTGTGTTTAGTAGGGGAATCTTGATAGAATCTAAGGGAATCCAACAGAATCTATATAGAATCTTGGAAAATTTGGGATAATCTTTGAGAATCTAGGAGAATCTTAAGAGAACCTTAAGTAATCTATGGGATTAAGAGTATTTAAGGAATCTTCCTTAAATCTTTGAGAATCTAAGATACTTTTTCCTGAATCTTCAAGAATCTAAGCGAATCTTTATAGAATCTTCATTGAATGGCTCAGAATCTAGCAGAATCTAAGTGCATCTTCATAAAATCTTCGAGAATCTAGGGGAATCTTGATGGAATCTTCAAGAAACTAGGGGAATCTCTATAGAATCTACATAGAATTCCTCGGAAAATTTAGAGGATCCTTGTGATAACGTTTGAGATCTTGAGGAATCTTTGTAGAATCCTAAGAATCTAAGGAATCCTTTTACACTAAGTGTATTTTCTAGGGGAATCTTGATAGAGCCTAAAGGAATCTAAGAGAATCTATATAGAATCTTGAGAAATCTAGAGAAAATCTTTGAGAATCTAGGGGAATCTTAAGAGAATCTTAAGTTTGGACTCAGAATTTGTGTACTCCCTTATAGTACACTCACTTGTATATATATATATATATATATATATATATATATATATATATATATATATATATCTATACATTATTAAAAATGTTTTGATATACAAATTGCTGCCCCCATTTGTGCACCCCTGTATACATGTATACAGCCGGAAAAAAATTTTCCGGCCAACTTGCCCCTTTTTTGTCCTCCCGCAAAAAAAATTCCAGCAACGTCCCTTCATCTAGCCATTTAATGGGTTGGGCTTTTGAATTCAAATTTCGTGGGAGACTACGAAGCCTCCCTTAATAATGAATTACGAAAGCCTCCCCCTTAATGAATTCCGGCCTTCTCCCGGGAAAATTTTTTCATTTCATCTTCATCTTCTCGGTGGGTGCAGCCGCTCTTTTCACAGCCTCTTTGTTGTGTTTGCGGGAAGAGTTACAAGGTGAATCCAAAGAATCTAGGAGGATTTGAAGGGTAACTACATTGACGATCTGCATTTGCATGTGTTCTGCACAGTCAGGCGCTTTGTTTGTAGGAAAATGGCGTTCAATCAGTCTAAGAAACGACCCCGGGTTCGGCAGCTATGCCATGCCCCAATGCCAGTTTAGTGCCATGACTTTAATCGTGGAATACGACGCATACTTGGGAAGAACAGAGCTGCGTTTAAATTGCTCGCTAAAAATCTATGCTAAAAATCTGCCCAAATTAACCGCCGTCAGCGTTATTCCCGCAATTAAACATTTGATCGAAAAACCAAGATGCGGGTCATGCAATTGGAAGACACCATCTTTTAATCATCAAAACTACCTTCCAAACGAATGAGGCCAGATTTGCACAAGCTAAGAAATGCAGAGGTGCAACATCTCGAGATTTATGCCATAAATGGCAAGAGGCGAAAGCCATAAAAAAGCATCGGGTTCCCATAAACCCTTATTTGTTGAAGATCGAGCTCTTTCAAACATAAACTCTTTATCCGTGTTCGGATCCATCTCAGACGATTTCCTTAGTGTAAACAAATTACTTTGCTTGCAAAACACTTCACGATCGCGATATGATAAAGGCTAAATGGACTCAGAGCGGCGGCAAGTCGTATCATGGTGCTTTTGGCGGTACAGATGGAATGCAAATGCAAGAACAAAAACTGGAATATCGATAAGAAGGGCATCGTGGTGGCAAAATAGTGGCAAAACGGATCAATGGCTTAAATCACGCCGTGTTTTAGTCACCTGAATTATCATACACTAACCAACATACATTTGATTATGTGTGAAATTTTGATTGATTACCGCTTTATAACTTCTTCCACTTCAACATGATGGTTTAAGTTCAAGTAGATATAACAAGAATTGTCTTTCTTGCACCTATCTTGAAGCCAAAAGTTCTACTTTTAGCAACCGACGCTTTTTTCTCGCACAATCTAAACAGCAACTTGAGAGAATACGCCCTTGCATACTTAAGCTTTTAGTAATTGTTTTAAACTGCAGTTCAAGCCCAACAGAGAAGATCATTGAAGCTCCCGGCGCTTTGTGAGGTCCCTGTAGTCCTTTGGACTTTGAGTTCTCTTAGGGAGGTCTCACAATTAGTACCGGGAGATATATTTGCAGCTTTGTTCGGTAGGCAACGCCGCGTTGAAGCTGATATCTTAGAGGTAATTTGCCATGTTTATGCATTTTCTTCTTTCTACTATGCATGCCATACTCTTCTATATGAAGAGAGCTTCTTTGCTTCTCTTTTCTTCGGTTGTATTGGTGCTGAGAAAGGGGCTGCAATGTAGCAATGAAGAAGCATGCGAGAAGACTATACTTCAATGTACACATCAACGAAATCTTTGATGCTGTTAGCTTGAGGTGTAGATACATCCGCTACATCGGCCTAAGCTGATACAATGCATCCTCGCGAGGAAGGCGACGCCCGCTGGAGGTGGCGGGACTTGCTTATTGAAGCGGATTATGCTAATGGTGCCATGGAAGAAGTAGAAATGTTGTGGCAAGATCCATTTGTGTGCTACATTCATATTGAGGAGGTGCTTGAACGCTTGCAATTTTTGTTCAAGCCGCGCCAAGGAGGGTCTTGTGGGATATGTTCTTGCATGAGTTCCAGTCCATTCTTATGGACCACTTAGTTTTGGCCATTTTGAGTCCCGTTTAAGTTAGTGTCCACAAACGGATGTTGTTCAAAGCAATCTTTGAATTTTGCCCCTTCTCATGTAAACACTTCGTTTACTTTAAAAAAAAAGGTGTTAAGTTTATGCACATGAGTTCCCGATTTGTTAAGTTTATGCACATCAGTTTTTGCTTTTACCAATCCTTTAAATTTAACCACTTGGAACCATGGTTGTACGGATGGATAACGTCTGCGGTGGCGATTAGTCTGTGATGAGTGATGATAGTGGAAGGTACCACATTGGCCTTTGCAATGGGGTTGTCTTTAAGGTGCTCAAGTCCATATGAGTTATAGACCCCGTTTTAGGGACAAGCTCTCCGCTTATCTAAAGAAGCGAAGTTGTGAGCTTGACTTGGATGCAAAACCATGGGAGGTCATTGTCGCAAAGGGGCACAAGAAGGGGGGGAGAAGTACCTCTGGCGCACCAGCCAAGTGGATTGTCGATTGGAGGGTCGACCATTCCGCTTGCGCATCAAGCGGCGGATAATTATTAGGCCTAGGACAATGAAACTAAAAGCCAAGTGGGAATCTATGTTTATGATGTTTGTTCCAATCGTGAGCAATGGGAGTCCATATGTGGCTTTGACTTTGACTACTTCATTAAATAGTGATGTATTCTGGGTTGTATTTCTCAGCTCCATTCTACGAGTTATATTGCTTGCCTCCAACCATCTACGCCATTGCATGTCTATAGATTTTCTTCGAAAGGATATGATGCTCACATTAATTGAAGTTGCAAGCTTTTACAATCGCATGTACTTGAGTTGTGTACAAGGCGTGCAATACGTTTCACTCAATGGTAGTTTGCACAAATGTTTGTTTGTGTAGGAACTTGAACGTGGAGTGACTTAATGGGGAGACGTGGAAAAGGCCAGTGTACCCGCTCCTGCCCGGGGAAGAAGGGCTCGAGGATACTATTACCACAAAGAGACATTGCCCAAGGGGGTGTGGTGACACCTAACATGGAAAGTAGCCCGCTCTATGCTACTACACGAGATGAACCACCAGAAGAGGAAGCAATTGCACGATAAAATGGAGCCAATTGCTAAGTCCATATGCTTGAGAGTGGTATTCAAAATGCATCGTGGTGGAGAAGGTATGTATTATATCCACTCACGATGATTGGTTGTACTCCACACTCTTCAAATGTTGTGTTTTATGAACATTTGCAGGAGTGACCACCGCCAAACACCTCCGACGAATGGAACTCCAAGCCAATCAAAAGTAGCTTAGGTTTCCAAAACAACCGGTCAGGAGAGGTGGCAAGCAACCCATCCTACATAACTCCTCCAAATGAAAGTCAGACACAAAGGGAAAAGGCGTTTGTAACCAAATTTAAGAATTGCAAAGTCTAGGGCAGGTATGCAAGGCACGCGGAAATTCAGAGGGCTTTCGAGACCGAAGGCACCTCAACCCCGGTGGCACGAGGTGGCGGCGTAACACAACCATCGACACCCGAAGGTGCGCTTGATGTGACTATTAACACATATAGCCAAGTGGAAAATGCATCGTGGAGAAGGTATGTATTATATTCACTCGATGATTGGGTGTACTCAACACTCTTCAAATGTTGTGTTCTATGAACCTTGCGGAGTGACCACCGCCAACACCTATGACGCATTGGAACTCCAAGCCAATCAAAAGTAGCTTAGGTTTCCAAAACAACCCCTCACGCCCGGAGGTGGCAAGCAACCCATCCTACATAACTCCTCCAAATGAAAGTCGACACAAAGGAAAAGGCGTTTGTAATCACGACGAAGAATTGCAAAGTCTAGGGGTGCATGCAAGGCACGCGGAAATTCGTGAGGGCTTTCGAGATCAAGGCACCTCAACCCTGCGTGGGTAACGAGGTGGCGGCGTAACAAAACTTCTCGACACCGAAGGTGCAGTTGATGTGACTATTAACACATCTAGCCAAGTGGAACTTTCAAGTGGGGTGACTCAAGGAGTGAAGTAACACGCACTAGAGGAGAGGCGATGTTGTGGTAAAGGCCAAATTCAATTGGCGATTTTCCCGAACTTCCAAGGCTGGCTTAGAGGATTGTGTTTGGGAGATGATGCAAAGGTCCAAACTATTTGGACCAATATTAGAAAATACAACAACATGTTCTCCTTTGCATCCTTAGGTGTACGTGTTGATGAAGATTTTTGCCAATGCCCATGGAGGGGCATATTGCTTTCGAGTGAATGGAAGATCTGTGTCATAGGATGGGATCATTATTGCCGGGGCCACAAGAACAACCTAAGTTCGCCCGCATATACACATCATGGATGGGTTTGAGAACCAGTTGGAGCATAGGAAAACCTGGTATGAGGAGTTGAATGATGTGAGAACACGAGGGATGCACCATGACATCATGCGCGAATACAACAAATGATGTTTGAGATTAATCCATTTGTGAAGATTTTAATCTGGCAACACGCTATGGGGCAATTTCCAATGATGGATCTTAGGTTCCGCGATACCATCATGTGATGTCAACAACCCAACAAGAAGGTGGTGGAATGCTCCTATGGAAAGTGAGGTTGCGGTGCTTATGCCGATAGTAGTAGACCATGTGATGGGCAGCGTGACATTATCTTGCACACTCTAAGCGGACCATTACAAAGGATAAGTCGCTACATTCATCATATGATCCTTTGCACTATGTCTTGATGTTCCCGGAAGGGGACCGATGGGTGGCATCCGGGGATTCCAAAGGAGCATAGACAGGTAGCAGAGAACAACATGTGACAATCATGGACTTCTACAATTACCATCTCTATTAGCGAGAAGATAGTGGTACATCTCCACTTCATCAACGTAGGGAGACTTTTTCACGAATACATATGTGACATGTTTGCCAAGATGGAGCGTAATCGTCCTGCAATATCATGAGACCCATCGAGAGGGATATAGTTGTAGAACTGCGGCAAGGAATTATGGATCATATTGGCGATGATGCTTCCACTATTGGTCGCAAGGTCATACTTCCAAGCTCCTATGTTGGTTCTCAAGTATATGCCAGCTTGTATCGTGATGCTATGGCTATGGCACGTGCATTAGGGAAGCCGATTTATTTATAACGATGACAAGCTAATTCAAATTGGGAAGAGGTGCAAAGAGAATTACTACCAGGCCGGGCGGCGTTCGACGCCCGATTTGATAGCAAGGGTGTTTGAGATGAAGAAAAAAAGGTTGTTGGAACTCTTGACCGATTGAGCAGATTTTTTGGAAAGCTCATTGGCAAAGTCCATGTCATTGAATTTCAGAAAAGAGGTCTTCCACATGTGCACATGCTTATTATCCTTGACCATGCCGACAAACCGAGGACCCGGGAGGATTTTGACAAGATAGTGTGTGCAGAAATTCCCTAATTTAAAGTTGCCATCCCGAACTTCATGAGACATCGCCACGCTTAATGATGCATGGTCCATGTGGAGAAGACTAACCGAATCAGAAATGCATGAAGGATGAAAATGCTCAAAGCTTTCCTCGAGAGTGGTGCCCAGCTACAATAGTCAACAAAGGCTACCTTTGTATCGCCACGAGACGGATCTGGCCGTGGGAGGTACGAGATTAAAGATTGTGGCATTCGTCTCTCCTTCAATTTTAACAATGCTCATAGTGCTAAATATTATTGCTATGTAGGCCGAGAATGGTTTGGACAATCGATGGGTTGTTCCATATAATCCATGGTTGACATCTTATTTCAAGTGCCACATCAATGTGGAGATATGTGTCACGATATCGATCCGTGAAGTATTTGTATAAATATGTGTACAAAGGACCAGGACATGATTTCTACATGCCGAGGTCGACGAGACACGACATCTAGAGAAGGTGCATCCACCAGCTTATGCTCCAAGTACTAATAGAATAGTTTGATCCAACGAGGCCGTAATGAAGTTGAACAATTTCTGAATGCTCGCTATTACTCGCCCAAGAGTCATCTGGAGAGATTCTTGGCTATGGTTTACAAAGAATGTAGCCAAGCATACAAAGGCTTTGCAGACACTTACCCATTGAGCAAACCGTTTGCTTCAATGATGGTATGTCATTGGAGGAGATCAAGAACAAGAATATTGCGACAACTCGACTAAGTTCTTTGAAATGAATGCAAGTGGTAACGCAGAGGCACGCGATGCCTTGCTATACCACGACTTTCCCAAGAAGTTTACATGGGATGCATCTTCTAAAACCGGGTTGAAAGAAGCCGTACAAAAGCTCAAGACTATTGGTCGTATGTAACTTTGTTACACTGTGAGGGTGAACGTTTCACTACAAGATGTTTTTTCTAACAAAGGTCCCCCCCTACTAGCTTTGATGATCCAAGATGGTAGATGGTCATATGTGCTCCACGTTTTAAAGAAGCAAAGCACCGGGCTGTGGTATTGTTCCGGGATGATGACAATGAATGGCTTGCATGCTTGCAAGAGGCAGCCACATGGCAGAGTCCAAAAGAATTTTGACACATGTTTGCCACCCCGCTACTCAATTGTAACACCAAGCAATGCAAAGGACCCGTGGGATGGAGATGAGGGACTATATGGTGGAGGATTATTTGCATGAGATGAGAAGAGCTGTGGAATGACAATTTAGAAGCCAATGATGTGTTGTACAAGAAAGCGCCCGTGAGATTGAGATGCACATGAGGGATCTTGGAAAGTCTATGGCTCAATTTGGTTTTGACGCACCTCTGTAAGAAGAGAGATGACTCACGCCCCTTCCTGCGTAAGAATATTTTTTATGAGGACGCCACGCCAAATCGATGAGTACGTGGCACGCTTTTAAATGCGCATCAACGCGGAAATCTTTGATCGTGTCATTGTGGAGTGTGTTATGCAGGAGGGACGTGTGTTCTTTATAGATGGGCCTGGTGGAACAGAAAGACGATCTCTACAATGCAATGCCGGCATATTTTAAGTAGCAAGAGGAAAGATTGCCTTAGTCATTTGCTTCATTCTGTGATAGCATCAACATTACTAAAAGGTGGTCGCACAAAGACAATTCCTCGCTTAGGATTCCAATCAATATGCATGAATCGCATGTGTAGTATTAACCGCGGGGATGACATTGCAAAGCCGATAAGGGAAACCAGCTTAATTATTTGGGATGAGGCCCCTATGATGCATAGGCATGTGTTTGAGACATTGGATAGAACATTGCGATTCCTTAAAGGTTGTGACAAGCCATTTGGTGGTATCCCATTGTGCTTGAGGAGACTTTCGCAAAGTTTTGCCGGTTGTTAGAAGGGTAGCCGCGGCAATGGATAGTTGATGCGACGCTTTCAACAGTCACACCTATGGACCAACGCCAAGGTGCACCAGTTAACAATCAACATGAGAGTGATGGGACTAATTGGAGAAAATCGAAAGACAAAGAAATGCTTTGTGTGACTGGGTCTTGAGACTTGGAGATGGCCGTGAGACAACTTTTGATGACATTGGGGTTGATTACGTAAGGTTGCCCGATGAAATGTGCTTGAACTCCCAAAATGTAGATGACCTTATTAAAGTAACATATCCAAACATCGAGCACAACTTTAACAATGTGGAATATTGGACAAAGCGGCCATTCTTACACCACTAAATGATGATGTAGATGAGATCAATATGAAAGTTGCGCATATGCTACCGGAGAATCAAAGATATGTCTAAGTGTCGATCGTTGCATCGATGATGAGGAGATAAAACACATATCCAATTGAGTTCTTGAACACTCAATCCAAGTGGTATGCCTCAACATAAGTTAGTCTTGAAGGAGGGCATGATTGTAACTTTGACACGCATCCATCTCAAATCGTCTAGGTCTTCTCAATGGCACGCTATCTAATTATACGCCACTTGGGAAATAAGGTAATGGATGCCGAGGTGGTCACGGAAAGAATGTGGGATCAAGAGTTTTATACCTAGGATTCCTCTAAACCCTGCATTCAATTGCCATTTCAATTTGAGAGACCGCATTTCCAATCCACCAAAGATTTGCTATGACGATCAACAAGGCACAAGGGCAAACCATGGAGCGAGTTGGTTTGTACTTACCTAATCCAAAGATTTTCTCATGGACACTTTTATGTGGCTATGTCAAGAGTCCAAAGCCTCCGATAGAATAAAGGTTCTTATAAACAACACCGGAGGCAATCGAGATGGACATACGATACGGGCAAATGTTGTATACAAGGAAGTATTTAATCCCATTGTATAGTGCATTTTCACTCTTACAATAGAAGGCCTTGATCAAAATTTTGTTTAGTGAGGCATTGAAGAGTCGCGTTTGTTTATAAGCCATATGCAGAACTTCACTATACAACGCCAAAATCACGCGTTCCATCCAATGAGTTTGACTTTCCTTTTAACACAATGTCATTTCAACAAGATTTTCACTTTCTTTCATTGCACTCATTGAATACACAACCTCAATTGCCCGGCATTGTTCGAGCACACATAATCTCAATATTATTTTTGCACGCACACACTCTTCATTTCGATCGCCAGAGCATGGGCACACGTTTGCTAGTATATATATATATATATATATATATATATATATATATATATATATATATATATATATATATATATATATATATATATATACAATTACTTTATGGGTCCTATGGGGGGTTAAAGCTATGTAGAGATTATGTAGAGATTCATCCTGGCCGTCGATTTTTTGAGGTGGCGCGATAATAGCCCTTGGATTTGATGGGGGGCATGCATGGGGCATGCATGGGCCATGCACCCCATCTCTGGGCCGTCGATCGGGCACGCGAAAAATCGTGGCCCTTGATTTCTTTTAGGGGGAGTGCAAGGAAGTTTCCTTCCATAGAATTAAAGGGGAAATTTAATCTTGGTTGTCAAAAATAGGCATTTAATTCTACCTAAATACATTAAATGCTAAGTTATGAGGTGACAAGATTTTAATTGCCTATATTAATAAATATTAATTCTTTTTGCCTATATTAATTTTAGAGAGAGTGCAAATGCTTTTTGGTGCAACCAATCCTGACCATTGGACTGCAAAGGGGAGGTGAAATCTTGGCCATTAAGTATTTTATTTAAATGCAATTTTTTATTAAAGGAGGTGAGGTGGCACCCTTATTTAATAAAAAAAGTAGTGATGTGACACCAACATTTATTAGGAAGCTTCCTTTCTATAATCATCTTCAAGGGCCCGTGAACTTACAAAGAGAGGGGTCGGATGAAGGTGGGACCCATGCCATTGGATTCCTCTGCCGAGAGCTTTTTAAAGAGTGGTGCCTTGGCATCATTCTCGTCCGTAGTAAGAGTCAATGTGATCGAATATTGAGAATCTTCATGGAATCTTATGTAATCTATTATAATTTAGAGAATCTTCGAGAATCTTCATGGGATCTTAGAGAATCTAGAGGAATCTCATTGGAATATTAGGGAATCTATGGGAATCACAAGTGAATCCTTGAGAATCTAAGGAATCCAAGGAATCTTCATAAAAATATTTTAGAACATAGGGGAATATTGGTAGAATCTTGAGAACCTAGGAACTCTTCAGAGAAACTAGAGAATATACATAGAATATTAGGAAATCTTGGAGAATCTAGAGGAATGTTGAGATAAGCTTCAAAATCTAAGTAGGAATCGAGGAATCTTCATAGAAACTTGGAGAATCTATGGGAATCTTGATGGAATCTTGGAGAATCTAAGGGAATCTTGATGGAACCTTGGAGAATCTAAAGGAATCTTTGTAGAATCAAATGGAATCTAAGAGAATCTTGGGAGTCTATAGGAATCTTAAGAGAATCACTAAGAACCTTTCATAAAATCTTTGACAATTTAAGGAATCTTGATGGAATCTTGGAGAATCTAAAGGAATCTATATAGGATCTTAAATAATCTAAGAGAATTGACATAGAATATTTAGGAATCTAAGAGAATCTTGGGAGAATCTTTGAGGATCTAGGCCAATCTAAAGGAATCTCCATAAAATCTTTCAGAATTTAAGGGAATCTTGATGGAATCTTGGAGAATCTTGAGGAATCTACATGGAATCTATGGGAAGCTTGAAGAATCTTTGGAGATCCACGAGAATCTAAGTGGATCTTAATAAAAATTTTGAGACTTGGGGGAAGTCTTGATGGAATCCTCAAGAATCTATTGTAATCTTTATAGAATCTAAGGGAATCTAGGGTAACCTACATAGAACCTTGACAAACCTGGAGGAATCTTGGAATATTCTTTTGAAATCTAGAAGAATCTCAAGAGAATCTTAGGGAATCTATGGGAATCTTAAAAGAATATTTGAAAATCTAGGAGAATCTAAAGGAATGTCTATAGAATCATATAGAATCTCGAGGATTATCAAGGGATCTTGTGGAATATAAGGGAAAATTGATGGAATCTCAAAGAATTTAGGGGAATCTTTACATTACTTTAGAGAATCCAAGAGAGTCTTTATAAATCTTCGGTTGGATGGCTCTACATTTGGCTTTTGGTCGACTTTAGACACCTCATAGTACAACCACTTGTATATATATATATATATATATATATATATATATATATATATATATATATATATATATATATATATATATATATATATATATACAAGTATTTGTACCATAAGGGAGTGTATGAAGTTCTAATGTACGCATTACATTAGAAAGTATAACCCAAGTTTTGCCAACATTCTATTAGGACCGCCCAATATTCTAAAACATCCCTAGATCCCTGCGGCATTTCTCGTGAGATTTCCTAAAATTCTACAAAGTTTCTCTTGGATTTCCTAAGATCCTACAAAGATTCCACATTATTCTACAGGGATTCACATGAATTTGTTTAAGAATCCCTAGATTCCCTTAAGATTCCCCTATATCCCCTTAGATTCCCTAAGGTTCCTTAAGAATACCCCTGTGATTCTCATAAGATTCCCCTATGTTCCCAAAGATTCTCCCAAGGTTCCTTAGATTCGCTTTTAGACTCTATGAAGGTTCCCCTAGTGAGAGTTTTAAGTGACGCCATGGAGTGCGCGGGCTAGAACTTCAGAGAGAAGAAGGAGAGGAATAATTTTTCCAAAGATTTAAAGCTTTAGTTTAGAAAAAAGGGTGTTGGAAGGAAAACCAAATAGGTTGCCACGTAGTTCACATGACATCAAGCTCGTCCTCATGGTTAAAGATCGAAAAAGAAAACATGAAAAAGAAAGCAAAATATAGCTTTGCCACGCTCCACATTAAGGTTTTTCTATAATAAAAGGCAAAAAATGTTGCCATGTAGTTACATCAAGCTTGTCCTCATGGTTCAAGTTTGAAAGAAAACTTGAAAAGAAAGCAAGATATATTTGCCACGTTTCACATTAAGATTTTTATATTCTATATTAAAAGGCAAAATGCATAAATTAATTTCAATGCCACCTCAAAATCTATATATTAAATATAGATAAGATATGGTGGCAAATAAATGCACATGCCACCTCAACTAACACCTCATGATTACAATAAATGCTTGCATGCACATGTATGCCGGCTAACCACATGCATAGGAACTTTGTCACCTTCCTCTCTTATAGTTTGAACGATCCGCATTTCACCTTCCCCATCTAACGCCCATGTGCATGGTGCATGCATGGCCCATGCATGTATGTGCATATGTATGCATGTGCACATCGTGGCCCATCCATGCATCACATGAGGTGGAATTATAACAACCCTTGATTTTGTCATTTGACCGGCCAGGATCAATCTCTATGAATATGACCCATGGGATGACAAAATCACACATCGATCACGCCGGGCTCCAAATGCGACAAAATAGTGCCAAAGCACCACTCCTTAGAAAGGTCTCGACGAGAGGAATCCAACCAAGATAGGCCCCCCTTCTTCATACGACCCTCATCGCAAGTTACGCCTCAAGACGATTAAATAGAAGGAAGCTTCCCGTAAAGTCCATTCATAAATACTTTCTACACCTCACTACTTTTTTTATTAATGAGGGTGCTTTTTTATTAATGAGGGTGCCACCTCACCTCCTTTAAAAGAAAAAATCAATTTAATATTAAAAAGTTAATGGCTAGGATTTATGCTCACCTTTTTAATCTAACCGCTGAGATCGGCCAAGACCAACTTACTTTTTTTTTTTGGCACCTTCCTTGCACCTTCTTCACAAAAATCAAGGGCTAGGATTTATTCTCCGCTTTTGATCCAACGATTTGGGGATGTGGTGCATGCCCCCATGCATGCCCATACATGCCTATCATGGCTATCCATGCACCTCAATGAGGTGGCATTATCCCCGCCTTCATTTCGATTGATTGGACTACCGATGAATCTCTATGAACATGGGCATGGGATGACAAAACACATCTAATACGTATATATATATATATATATATATAGTACACGAATTTTGAGCCATCCAAACTTAAGATTCTCTTTAAGATTCCCTAGATTCTCAAAGATTATCCCAAATTTTCTACATTTCTTAAGATTCTATATAAATTCTCTTAGATTCCTTTAGGTTCTATCAAGATTCCCTAGAAAACACACTTAGTGTAAAAGATTCCCTAAGATTCCCTTAGATTCTTAGGATTCTACAAAGATTCCTCGAGATTTCAAACGTTATCACAAGGATCCTCTAAATTCTTTAGAATTCTATGTAGATTCTCCTAGATTTTGTTAGATTCTATAGAGATTCCCCTAGAATCTTGAAAATTCCATCAAGATTCCCCTAGATTCTCAAAGATTTTAGCGCTTAGATTCTGCTAGATTCTGAGCCATTCAATGAAGATTCTATAAAGATTCACTTAGATTCTTGAAGATTCAGGAAAAAGTATCCTAGATTCTCAAAGATTTAAGGAAGATTCCCTTAAATACTCTTAATCCCATAAGTTACTTAAGATTCTCTTAAGATTCAACTAGATTCTCAAAGATTATCCCAGATTTTCCAAGATTCTATATAGATTCTCTTAGATTCTATCGAGATTCCCCTACTAAACACACTTATTAATGAAAGATTCCTTAAGATTCCACAAAGCTTCCCCTAGATTCTTAAGATTCTATAAAGATCCCTCTAGATTTTCTAACTTATCACAAGAAACCTCTATAGTCTCCAAAATTCTATGTGGATTCTCCTAAATTTTGTTAGATTCTATATAGATTCCCTTAGATTCTATAGATTTTCAAGGATTCTCAAAGATTTTATGAAGATGCACTTCGATCCTACTAGATTCTCTATGATTCTCTTGAGATTCCCATAAATTCCCTAATTTTGTTGGGGTTCCTCTAGCCTCCTAAAGATCATCTCAAGATTCCTCTAGATTTCCCATATTTCTATGTAGATTCTCCTAGATTCCCTTAGATTCTATGAAGATTCTTCTACATTCTCAAAGGTTTTATAAAGATTCCTATAGAATCTCAAAGATTTTGCGATTCTCATAGATTCCCAAAGATTTCTCTTGAGCTTCCTTTAAATTTCTAAAATCCTATGGAGATTCCCTAGATTCTTTTTAAATTCAAAGATAGATAGAAATTCTAAGTTTCCAAAAAAGAAACTTAGTATTCGCATCACATTAGTCTAATCACAGGGAACGATGCCAAAGCACCACTCATGGGGAAGTTCTCGACGCAGAGAATCCAATGGTGTGGGTCTCACCTTCATCCGAATTTCCCCCATCGCAAGTTACTCCGCCTTTGAAGTTGATTATAAAAAAGAAGTTTCCTAGAAAGTCCATCTATTAATGTTGGTGCCACCTCATTACCTTTTTATTAAATAAGGGTGCCACCTCACCTCTTTTAATAAAGAAATTGCAATTTAATAAAAAATTTAATGGTTAGGATTTTTCCTCCCTTTTTGATCCAACTAAGATTGACCGCACCAAAAGCACCTTTAGGACCTTCCTTGCATCTTCCCTTTAAAAATCAAGGGCCAAGATTTCACACGCGCCCGGATCAACTGGCTCATGGATGGGGTGCATGGCCCATGCATGGCCCATGCATGCCCCCATCAAATCCAAGGGCCATTTAAGTGCCACCTCAAAAATTAGACTGATAGGATTAATCTCTACCCACATTCAACTCCCCATAGGACCCATCAAATAATTGTATATATATAAGAGATATATATATATATATATCATTATCATTATATGTATAAAATTATTCTATGTGTGCCTCAAAAACGATGTACCCATAGTGTATATGACATTTAAAAATATATAACACGCTTACCACCTTAATTGGGGCATTGATTGAAAGTGGCTTAACGTGAGCCATCGATTATAGATGGGTCATGCATGGGGCATGCATGCCATACATGAGGGCATGCAACACATCCCCGACCATCGGATCAAAGGGGAGGCAATGAAATCACCTTAATTTTTATAAGGAAAATGCAAGGAAGCTTCCAAAAAAGTGGATTTGGTGCAACCAATCTTAACCGTTGGATCAAAAAGGGGAGGAGAAATCCTAGCCATTCATTATTTTATTAAATTAGATTTTTTATATTAAAGGGGGTGAGGTGGCACCCTTTATTTAATGAAAAGAGAGTGAGGTGGCAACTCACATTATGAAGCTTTCTTCGAAGCTTTTTTTGCAAGGGTGCTTTCAAAACGACTTTATTCTATGGGAGGTCTCTGATCAAAGTGGGACCCACGCTGGATTCCTCTCATCAAATGCTTCCAATGAGTAGTGGTTTGGCATCATTCCGTGCAATGTTGGATAATCTAGGGAATATTCATTGAGTCTAAGGAATTTGAGAGAATCCATGTAGAAACTTGGGGGAATCTAGAGGAATCTTGGGATAACCTTTTGAAAATCAAAGGAATCTCAAAAGAACCTTAAGGAATCTATGGGAATCTCAAAAGAATCTAGGGGAATCTAAGAAAACCCTCAAAAAAGGTTTAAGAATCGAGGGAAATCTCGATGGAATCTCAGAGATCTAAGGGATCTTCATAGAACTTAAGGGGATCTATAAGAATCTAGATAGAATCTTGGGGAATCTAAACGAATCTTCAAATAATCTTTGAAAATCTAGGAGAATCTTTATAGAATCTTAAGAATCTAGGGGATCTTTGTGGAATCTTAGGGAATTGCGTGAGATTCCAAGGGACATAGGGGAATCTTTGACAAGAGGTGCGTTTCTACGTGGGAATCTTCAGAGAATCTAAGAGAATCTAGAAGAATCTACATGGAATCTTGGAGAATCTAGAGGAATCTTAGGATAATATTTGGGAATCTAAGGGAATCTCAAGAGAATATTTAAGAATCTAAAGGAATCTAGATGAATCTTGGGATAACCTTTGGAATCAAGGAAATGTCAAGAGAATCTTAAGGAATCTATGGGAATCAAAAGAATATAGGAAAGGTGCAAGGAAGGTCCCTTTAAAAGGTGCTTTTTGGTGCAAATAATCTTAGCCGTTGGATCAAAAAGGGGAGGAGAAATCCTAACCATTAGATTTTTATTCAATTGTAATTTCTCTTATTAAAAAGAGGTGAGGTGGCACCCTTATTTAATAAAAAAGGAATGAGGCGGGCACCAACATTAATGGATGGACTTTCTATGAAGCTCTTTTTCAGAAATCGGCTTCAAAGTTCTAAGAACTTGCGCAGAGGGGTCTTGATGAAGATGAGGCTCACGCTTGGATTGCTCTCGTTGAGAGCTTTCCAATGAGTAGTGTTTTGGCACCATTCCATCGCAGTTGGAGCTAATGTGATCGAATACTAAGAATCTTTTGGAAACTTAGAATTTTACAAAATTTATGGAATTCAAGAGAATCTAAGAGAATCTTCGTAGGATCTTAGAGAATGTAGTTGACTCTCAAGAGAATCTTCGAGAATCTATGAGAATCACAAGGGAATCTTTGAGATTCTATGGGAATCTTTATAAAACCTTTGAGAATGTAGGGGAATCTTGCATTGTGACATATATATCAGTTATATATATCAAGGTATATCATAAACTTTTCTATATAATGTGTTTGATTCTTACATGCCCGGATGTCGTCCGTTTAAAGTGGGTCCAGTGAGGTGGCAGCATCAGAGCCATCCATTCCTTATGGGCATGCATGGAGGCATGCATGGGTCATGCATGGGGGCATACACCACATCCCCGGACCGTTGGATCAAAAGGGGAGGATAAATCCTAGCCCTTGGTTTTTTATGAGGAAGGTGCAAGGAAGGTTTGGTGTAGCAGATCTTAACCGTTAGATCAAAAGGTGAGCATAAATCTTAGCCATTGACTTTTTAATATTAAATTGATTTTTTTTTTTTTAAAGGAGGTGAGGTGTCACCTTCATTAATAAAAAGGTAATGAGGTGGCAAAGCATTTATGAGTGGACTTTCTATGAAGCTTCCTTCCGCTTAATCGCATTCAAAGGTACATAGCTGGGGAGAGGGGTCGGATGAAGGTGGGACTCCACGCCATTGGACTCCTCTCATCCAGAGCTTCTAAATGAGTGGTGGTTTGGCACAGCCTGCTTGTAGTTGGAGCCAATGTGATTGAACTCTAAGGAATCCATAGGAATCTCAGAGAATCTAAATGAATCTTCATAAAATACTTGGAGAATCTAGAGGAATCCCGATGCAATCTTGAGAATCTAGGTGAATCTTCATAGAATCTTTAGAGAATCTAAAGGAATCTCAAGAGAATCTTAGGGAATCTATGGGAATCTCAAGAGAATCTTTGGAAATCTATGGGAATCTCAAGAGAATCTTGAAATCAAGGGAATCTCAAGAGAATCTTTGGCAAATCAACGGAAATCTATAGGAATCACGAGAGAATCTTTTGAGAATTTAAGGAATCTAAGGGAATCTTTATAGAATCTTTTAAGAATCTAGAGGAATCTTGATGGAATCATGTCAAGTCTAAGGGAATCTTCATAGGAACTTAGAGAATAGAGGAATCTTAAGAGAATCTTTGGGAATCTAAAGGAATCTTTCTAAAAGCTTTGAGAATCTAGTGAAATCATGATGGAATCATAGGAATCTCAGAGAATCTAAAGGAATCTTCATAAATACTTGAGAATCTAGAGGAACCCGATGCAATCTTGGAGAATCTAGGTGAATCTTCATAGAATCTTAGAGAATCTAAAGGAATCTCAAGAGAATCTTAGGGAATCTATGGGAATCTCAAGAGAATCTTTGGAAATCTATGGGAATCTCAAGAGAATCTTGGAAATCTAAGGAATCTCAAGAGAATCTTTGGAAAATCAACGGAATCTATAGGAATCACGAGAGAATCTTTTGAGAATTTAAGAGAATTATATATATATATCGCTTATCGCTATATATATAAAGGTATATCATGAAACTTTTCTATATAATGTGTCCGATTCTTACATGCCCTGATGTCAGTCCGCTTAAGGTGGGGCCTGAGGTGGCAACATCAAAATATCCATTCCTTATGGGCATGCATGGAGGCATGCATGGGTCATGCATGGGGCATGCACCACATCCCTGACCGTTGGATCAAAAGGAAGGATAAATCCTAGCCCTTGATTTTTGTAAGGAAGGTGCAAGGAAGGTCCCTTTAAAGTGACTTTTGGTGTAGCAGATCTTAACCGCTAGATCAAAAAGATGAGCATAAATCCTAGTCATTAACTTTTTTAATATTAAATTGATTTTTTAAAAGAAGGTGAGGTGTCACCTCATTAATAAAAAGGTGTCAACCTCATTAATAAAAAGTGATGAGGTGGCAAAACATTTATGATTAGACTTTCTAGGAAGCTTCCTTTTGTTTAATCGCCTTTCAAAGGCACGTGAGTTTACAGAGAGGGCTCGGATGAAGGTGGACCCACGCCATTGGATTCTCTCTCACGAGAGTTTTCTAATGAGTGGTGCTTTTGGCACTATTTCGTTGGAGTCGCAGCCAACGTGGTCAAACACTAAGAATCTTTTTGGAATCTTAGAATTTTACTAAATTCATGGTAATTTATAGGAATCTGGGAATCACAAAGATCTTAGAGAATCTAGAGGAATTCCAAAAGAATCTTAAGGAATCTAAAGGAATCCATAGGAATATGAGGGAATCTAAAGGAATCTTCATAAACACGAGAGAATCTAGAGGAATCTTGATGCAATCTTGGAGAATCTAGAGTAATCTTTATAGAATCTATGGGAATCTCAAGAGAATCTTTGGGAATCAAAGAGAATCTAAAGAGAATCTTTGGAAAATTGAAGGGAATCTATAGGAATCACGAGAAAATCTTTGGGAAATTAAGGAATCCAAGGGAATCTTCATAGAATCTTTAAGAATCTAGAGGAATCTTGATGGAATCATGTAAAGTCTAAGGGAATCTTCATAGGACCTTAGAGAATCTAGATGAATCTTAAAAGAATCTTTGGGAATCTAAGGAATCTTTCTACAAGCTTTGATAATCTAGTGAAATCATGATAGAATCTTGGAGAATCATGGAGAATTTTCTTATAATTTAAAGGAATCTAGGAGAATCTTCATCAAATCTTGGAGAATTCAATAGAACTACATAAAATCTTGGGGAATCTAGAGGGAATCTGGGGAATCTTGGGGAATATCAAGAGAATTTCTCTGAATCTAGGGAAATATAAGGAAATTTAGAGGAATCTTCATAAAATCTTGGAGAATCTGGGAGAATCTACATAGAATCTTAAGGAATCTTGGCATAATCTTTGAAAATCTAGGAGAATCTAAAAAAGAATCTTTGTGAACATAGATCTAAGGAATCTTCATAAAATCTTTGAGAATCTAGGGAAATCTTCATAGAATCATAAAGAATCTAGGGGAATGCTTATAGAATCTTCATTGAATGACTTTGCATTGGCTTCCGGTCGTAATAAGTTGTGCAGTCCCTCATATTAAGAAATCTCAAGAGAATCTTAGGGAATCTATGAGAATTTCAAGAGAATTTCTCAAGATCTAGGGAAAATATAAGAAAATTTAGAGGAATCTTCATACAATCTTGGAGAATCTAGGTGAATCTACATAGCATCTTGATGGAATCATAAAGAACCCAGGGGAATCTTTATAGAATCTTCATTGAATGACCCTGCATTGGCTTCCCGCCGAATTTGTGCAAATCCCTCATAGTAGAACCACTTGTATATATATAAACTTATTCTATGTGTCCTGTGAAAGGATGTACCCATGCTATATAGAGATTAATGCCACCGCCCAATTGGAAATGGAAGGCCATGATGCCGCCACCACATGGGAGAGGTCATGCATGGGCATAGAATATGATGGGGGGGGCATGCAGTGGGCATGCACCATGTCTTTAAGCCGCTTGATCAAAAAGGGAGGAGAAATCATGGCCCTTAATTTTATAAAGAAAGTGCAAGGAAGCTTCTTCAAAAGTGGATTTGGTGCAACCAACCGCTAGATCAAAAAGGGGAGGATAAATCTTAAAGCCATTCATTTTTTTATTGGTTAGAATTTTTTATATTAAAGGAGGTGAGGTGGCACCCTTTATTTAATGAAAAGATAGTGAGGTGGCAACTCATAATTATGAAGCTTTTTCGAAGCTTCCTTTTGGCGCCGCTTTCAAACGACTTTTATCTTGCTAAGTGGGAGGTCCTGGATCAAAGTGGGACCCACGCCATTGATTCTCCTCATCAAATGCTTTCTAATGAGTAGTGGTTTGGCATCATTTCGTGCAATGTTGGATAATCTAGGGAATATTCATAGAATCTAAGGGAATTTGAGAGATATTGGGATAATCTTGAAAATCAAGGGAATCTCAAGAGAATCTTAAGAATCTATGGAAATCTCAAAAGAATCTAGGGAATCTAAGAAAACCTTCAAAAAGGTTTAAGAATCGAGGGAAATCTCGATGGAATCTTAGAGATCTAAGGGGATCTTCATAGAACTTAAAGGAATCTATAAGAATCTACATAGAATCTTGGGGAATCTAAACTAATTTTCAAATAATCTTTGAAAATCTAGGGGAATCTTATAGAACCTTAAGAATCTAGGGGATCTTTGTGGAATCTTAGGGAATTGCAGGAGATTTCAAGGATCTAGGGAATCTTGACAAGAGGGTGCGTCTATAGGGGAATCTTTTAGAATCTAAGGGAATCTAGAAGAATCTACATGGAATCTTAGAGATTCTAGAGTAATCTTATGATAATATTTGGGAATCTAAGGAATCTCAAGAGAATATTTAAGAATCTAAAGAAATCTAGAGGAATCTTGGGATAACCTTTGAATCAAGGAAATGTCAAGAGAATCTTAATCTAATCTATGGGAATCAAAAGAATATAGAGGAATCTAAGAGAATCTTCAAAAAATGTTTGAGAATCTGGGGGGAATCTTTTATGGAATCCTAGAGAATCTAGTGGAATCTTGATAGAATCTAACTGAATCTAGGAGAATCTACATAGAGTCTTAGGGAATCTAAAGGAATCTTCGATAATCTTTGAAAATCTAGGGAATCTTTTGTAGAACCTTAAGAATCTAGGGAATGTTTATGGAATTTTAGGAATTTAGGGGAATCCAAGGGGATCTAGGGGAATCTTGACACTAGATGTGTTCTACAAGGATCTTCATAGAATCTAAGAAAAAAAAATCTTGAAGAATCTACATGGACTTTTGAGGAATCTTAGGAAAATCTTTGAGAATCTAGGAGAATCTCAAGAGAATCTTTAAGAATCCAAAGGAATCTAAGGAATCTTCATAAAATCTTTGAGTATCTAGAGAATCTTGGTGGAATCTTGGAGAATCTCTATAGAATCTTCATCGCATGACTTAAATTTGACTTCTACTGAATTTGTACAATTCCCGAGGAATAATTCATGGATCTTGGGGAATATAGTTTATTATTACTGATGGAATCTCATAGTATCTAGGGAAATTTTCTAGAGCCTTGGAGAATCTTGAGAATCTTTATAGGATCTTCGCATGGATGGCAATCAACAAGATTTGGCTTCTAAATAATTTTGTACAAATTCCTCATAGTACAATAACTTGTATATATATATATATATATATATATCCTTATATATATAATTATATTGAGTGCCACAAATGTTGGCAATGCCACAAATGATGTAGAGATTGATGCCACAAAAATTTTGGTAGAGATTGATCTCTACCGGTCCATCTCTAAGATGGACGGTCCAGACGGTGCCATTCCTCGTAACTCCCCAAGCATCCTCTTGTTGGTGTACTCAAAATGTTGGCACAGATGATCTCACCGGCCCATCTCTCGGTGATGAACGCCCACAACAAAAGCCCTAAATTGGTATCCTCTGCTCACGAGTCGAGCCTTCTTCACTGGGCTTTGCCCTTTACGGCTGGCTCCGTCAGCCGGGCGCCGCTACATTTACTTCCCGGGCGCCATGTCTTGGTTTTTCTTACGCCTTAAAGGAGGTGGGATATGGTCATTAAGGTATGAGTTCATCTCCAAATCCTTCGAGGTGCAATGCATCAGTCGCCCACTTGAAGTGATTTAGCTGATACCTAAATTCATGCGTAACCCGCTTTAACCAGTGGCGCCTCAATTTCGCCCCGCCGTGATTCTTTCAATGCTAATTCGCTGATTTGATTTGGATGCGGGACCTTGATGATCACACCACCGCAAAATAAGTATCCCAATTTTGTGGCAAGTGGTGACTCTATTCTTTACGCCTCCGAGGGGATTCAGGGCCCATTCACATCAGAGTTGTTGCTTTTCCTTCAAAAATAACATAGATTATTAGTTTATTATTATTCTATAATTTGACTATGGTTTTGCAAAGAGCAGCCAGAAGCGATCCACTTCCGCTGCATGGACGCCTGTGCATCAAATCAAGGGAAGCGTTTAAGGTATGGCTATGGCCAGAATGTTAAAGCAAGGTAGTAAATCAAAGCAATGGGTTTTGGGTTTGCAACACCAAGAAAGCTTTGGAGTCAAAGAATCTGTAGGTCTTTGTAGTTCATGTTTGTGCTTTCGCATCTAACCGATTTGCTCGACATGGCGCTTTGCCTATGACCTTCTTTGAGCTTCCCAACAGAGACAACCTTCATTGCCCAAAAATGCCATTTCCCAAGCCCAACTTGGTCATTTCTTTTCTGAGCCGATTCTACCTCGTTTCTCACAATGGCTCCACTGTGGCATTCAGTGTAAGCGTGGCAAACATGCTCTCCCGGGACTATCTCAATTCTCCTTAGAAATTGTCATATCATTGCTTCGCTATGGTCTCTATCCGGGGCAATTCCTCGTGGTATTTGCATCCTATTTCCTTCGTCCGATGAGATAGCATTGTGTAAGAGACATGGCGGCTCTCGATTGTTGATGAGGCACATGGAGGCCATTTCCATTTTCATGCCGAGCCTAAGACAAAGATTAGAGCTGGTGCCGACATTGCGCCCTCAATCCACACATAAGGTTATGAGTTCCTTTGACTCAAACTGTGGCCGAGATTTGAAGGGATGCAATGTGGCATCCGAGAAAAAATTGCTAAGTGCCTGTGTGCATCTCGAAAATACTAAAATCCTCAATTAAGGTCTTCCGGGAGAGTGCTTCGGGTTATGGGCCCGTCATGCGGATTACATTGGTCCGAGATGTCATAAAGGTCATCTTGAAATGGATTGTTGTTTCAATAATGCCGACCCTATGATCTCTTTTGTTGTTTGCAAAAGTTGATGATGTTTTGAGATGCTTTTGTTAATGGCACATCGTGGAGGTGTGGTTGCAAGATCAATACGGATGATGCATACCGCATTCTTGCATTACCCTATTGTCTTTTGCAAAGGGTAAGTTTCTTCCGATTCTCGTGATTTTAAAGTGTCCACGCTTTTTCAACTTCACCTACCGCTTTTGAGTAAATATTGATGTTTGTTTTACCGTAAACTATGCGCATGGGGAGCGAGGACGATTTTACGCCAGTAAGTGCTTTGGTGCCATTCTAGGATAACGCAGTAAAGACCAATGACTCGATTTGAGAGATTCTACATTTAAGACGTAACTTGTTGAATGGGTGCATATGTTGTGGATTAAACCGTCTGATATGTATTTAGTTTTGGAGATTTTGCGCTTATAAAGCAGCTGGCTGATTTCCTATTATGAATATCTTTGCTGACTCCAACATCAAATTTGTTTTGGGTCTACTCATGACCTTGGACATTTGGTCAATCTCAGGGGCCTATGCTTTTATTGCCTTCAATGTAATCGTGATGTCTTTGTCAATTTAGTCAGATAAAAGTTGAGCTTGGAGTTTAATGTTCTTTTTGAATGTACAACTTTGTCGAATCCAAATGAGAGTGCTTTAATATGGATGGACGATGCAAAAGGTCTTCCATCTTCTCAATTTCGCGGATGGGAGGTTAGAACTTGTGGGTCTTATAATTCACAATGTGATCCATTTAACGGCTTCCAAATTAAATGGTTGCATGCTCAAATCGTTTCTTCTTTGTGTAATGGGCATCCTATAGTTCTGTAATTCATCCAGACTACTATGACCCCAGAATCCTAAATATAGCCTTTTATGTTTTACACTAGCCTTGTGGTATGGATGCTTATCTATAGCTTTGTGCTAACACGTTATGCATTTCAGTTTTGAGCAATAGTGTTTTTTCTCGCGACGTGAAGTTCAGAGTCCGAGACCTACTGGTATGCAACTGCTTTTTCTTTGTTAATTATCCGTTTCACAAAAGGTGCGCTTTTATGCGAGGATAGGGCACTTGCTTTTGTTGTTTATTGGTGTCAATGCAATGCTTCTCATTATTTACTCTATAAGTAGTCAAATCTACTTGAATCGAGGAATACTTTCGAGACAGCAATGAAATCTATGTGATCTATAATTCGCTGCGTAAGATGATTAATGTATTTTAAACGTGGCATTTTTGTTTAAGAAATGGATAATTGCAACTAAGTTATAAGAAGTGTATGATAGAATGTCCGATTGATCAATGAATTTTCAGGACTATTGTTTCGTAAACCCATACGGTAATTTGGTGATTTGTGAACCTTGGAATATCTTTTTTCTTTTTGTCTTTTGGTGTGTAGTGCCAACGATGGTGACAAATGAAGGGTAGTTTTATTTGTCTCAAGGAGCATTATTATTATCGTTATTTTGTAATCGTAATTCAACATTTCCATGACCCATTTTCTTCCGCTAGGCATCTTATTTTGAATGGTCTAGCGTTTGCAAAGGATATGCAACGGACAAGATATTTAGATATGGATCTTTTCCGTCCCTTCAATGACATAGGATCTAAGTGGTGGGTCTGATTTGGCCTTCTCATTTTCTTTTATTCTTTTCTCTTCTCTTTAATGTCCTTAGTCAATTGGCTTTCTCTTGTTAAACTATTCTCAAGAGAAGTGAAAAGGGCTCAAGAGGCCGGAAACCAGAATATGTTAATGGGTTGTTAGTTAAATGCAAAAAACATCTCCACATGTGCTTGGTAAAAGCATGGTATATGAAAGGAGCTGTATAACTACCCCAGCCTTCCTATGGTGTGTTATGGATTTGAAAGTGTGATGTTAAATCCAAAATGCGTTGTCCGACCGCTTGCAAAGATAATGTGTGGGGAAAAGTTATACCAAGATCCAAAAAGTTTGAGGCCCAAGCCGCTATTGTTTGATGTAAATAGTATTGCAACATGCCGGATATTATTATAGAAATAGTCATAAGTTCTGGCGGGATTATTTCTAGACATTCCCGCAATTGTCTAGCTTCAAAGATTTGCATGAATTTTTCTTAGTGCTTAAAAAAGGTTACAAAGATAGGGCATGGGTTTAATGCCTTCTGTGCAGATTTGAATCGTTTACAGAAGACCTAGTCAAAGACTAGGCGTTTGCCAAAGAAGCTAGAGTTGCAAGTGCTTGATTCTCCAAGATAAGATGCTAATAAGATATTCCTCTTTTCTTAGGCACTAAGCATATCTACAGATCGCCTTCGACCCGCTCTTTCGATAGTTAGCAAAGATAGTTTACTTAATCCGTATTGTTATCTAGAACCCGATTCGTAATAAGAATTGCTTTTTTTAATTGCAACCCCATGAATATTATAATTTCAGATAATCATATGGTCGCTTTTATTGGGGAATCCACCGCCTCTAGTGGGAAAGATATCAAACTTCTTCTTTGTCGGTAAATCTTTTTAAGTCTTGGCACTTTGTTCCCAAGAATGTCCTAATGAATATGCCATTGGGTTAGATATCACACGCTAGATATCACACATCCAAGTCTTATGTAGGAGCTTGTGGACATTATGCGTGTGTTTTTTGCTAGCAAGCAATGGGATTTATATTATACGGAGGAAGGTGATGTGTCCATTATTTTATTCCTCTATGATATGTCTACAAATTTTTCTTCCGATTGTTGGACTTGCAGTCGCTTCTCATGTCTAGGGGGTTCCCAATAGAGTCCAAGGGCCACTTAAAAAGTTATGGGAGGTAACTTAGTAACACATTACTAGAACATACATGACATGTCGTTACGCTTATCAAAGATTTTCCAATAAGGATTATCCGGATTATAAGGTCTTCATAAAACATGTTGAAATGGGAATAATGTTAGAATTAGCGCCCGCAATTTCGAGATGTTTCTAGTTGACTCACTATGTGTCTTTTTCCAGTTGGTCGTGGTAACTGCTTATATGCTTTGCCTCGCTTTGCTATAAGATCCTTTTTTGTAAGATCATAGCTCTTTCCGGACATTTAGGTTCTATTCTACCCATTTACTCAATTTAAAGAAGTATTTTACAGCTTAGCATTTTTTTGCAGAAGAAAGCCGAGCTAGATGTGCTATATCATCCACTTTTGAATGTGATTTATTACGTGGTAAGTAGGTGTAGTTTCAGGTTTGCCATAGTACTTGGATTAAATGCAGATATTTGGTTTTTAATGTGTGGTGGAAATTCTTCCCTCTCGCACTTGTCTTATTTATTTTTGGAAGTCAGCCTCAAAAAGGACAAAACCAAGATCATCCCATTCCATTAGTGTTGGTCGGATTGGGTCTAATTATGCTACCGGCCTAGGTTGAATTGTTCTCGCAACGCCTTTATTTCTACCGCCATGCATCTTTTCCCAAAGAATACGTTGTTTTGTTGAGGCATTATTTGGATACTTTATGATGTGGTAATGTGTTTAAACTTTTAACATTATTTGCTACTAGAATACTCCAATGTTGAACTCTATTTGCACTCAAATTTAGAGGTGGCCATATCCGATTGACCCCTGCTCAAAAAATTTAAAGGTTTGAAAACCCGACGCACCGCTTCTTATTTTCGGAAGGTCCTCGGGTTGTTGGCAATGGCCCATCGGTACTTCATCGTAATTAGTCAGAATGTACGACGGGTCGGAGAGTATCCCTATAAAAAGGTAACGATTTGTCCAGCTTTTTGCATTCGGCAGAAGTATGTCCGGGCCGATTATTTTTAGAAACGCTAAGCTTCATGTGAAGGAAGGTTGCTAGAGAAAATGTTGACGCACATGACTAGCATATGCCGGTATTTGCATTTAGTTTCTCACCGTAACATTGCCTACTATGGAGATTGATGAATCTTGGTCCGGGTAAGTTAAGGCTTTACTTTTAGATTTGATGCAGCTTTTTGCATCTCGTTGGTAGGTCACAAAGATCCGCTTTTTTTAGTTATTTACCGGCAAAAAATGATCTTGACGGAGCTAATGGCCACTTATTATTGCTAAAATGTGGCAACGATCCGAGGCATGGAGGAAAACCGTAAATCTCGCCGCTTTTGCAAAATGTGGTGTCTTGGTTTATCTCGCTACATTGTTTTATTTATCTCAATTGCATAAGCTCAAAAATGCTTGAGACTTTGGCTTAATTAAAGAGACAATCATGAAGAGATGAGCCGTGAGAATTCCCTTGGTACTTGATGTCGCCCTAAACTATGCAAGAGCATAGAGAAATAAATGCATGCAATAAAGTGCAACGATTATTAAGCGTAAGAAATAGATCATTTACCGTTTCAAAATTATGCAAGATCAAGAGAATCGCTTTTGTAGTCTTGTGTAACGCGCGTGACATCAGTCTCTATATTATCAATTTGTTTTATCCAGGTTTACCATTGTGGAAAAGTTGAGATATTGATGAAGAAGGTGATTCCGCTTTAGCCAAGTGAAGGTATTTTTGGATACATTCAAAGAACATGTGAGGAGATTGCTTTCGATATTTAAAATAACATCCAAGATTTGAATGGATCCCCGACAATTGTAATAACGATTGTATGTATTGAAATTTCCCGAGCAAAACTAACATCAATTTCTGAAATATCTAATGGTAAGGATAGTATACTAAGGTATGCTGTTTAGGAGCTAACGAAAATATTTTAGGCATGATTAAATTCCTCCTCGTAATGAACCTGATTAAGTTGGAGTTCCTCCAGGGTTATCCTCAAGCCCCCGTGAGGAGTTAGAAACTAGAACCAAGTCGCCTATGGCTTCAACTACTTGCTTTTTGTCGAATTCTCTAGCCCGACTCAAGCTTGCTGTATATCGTGTCCTTTACTGATGGTATTTTTAAATTGTATAATTGTAGGGCCCTTGCTCATGTTATGGACTCTAGAGATCAGCTCTCACAAAGGAGCATAGAAGAAACGAGCCCATAATGAAGCTTGTGACCTCTTCAAAGATAGAAGAAACGAGCCCATAATGAAACTTGTGACCTCTTCCAAGGTCTTATCGCTAACACGTACATAACCCATTTAAGTGAGTAATTAAACGGGATTTGGAATGTAAGCTTCCCATCACGCCGCGGTCCCAAAGAAACATAATTATGCGCCGCTAAAAGGCTAGTCACAACTTGCTCTTATGTAATCGCTACTTGTGTGTTCTTGCAAGTAAAACTTCTCTCTAGATTTGGTTATCCTAGGATAAATCGACATGCAAACTCTATCATCTCCTAGAAGTTAAGGATATAATGGCTCGGGGAAAACTTTTGCAATTTGGTAGAATGTTGTGTCTCCATATGCATTATGCTTTGCCTTTCAGGGTAAATTATTTTATGACTTTAGGTTGCATGGATTAGGTCACCTTTTATAGATCAATGACCTTGAGAACAATAAGAAATGTACAATTCATAAGATGATTGTTTTTGAAGTCCAAACTTATAGTGGTCATTTGGAGTGCTCGCCTAAGACAATCCTAGATCGCTCATTGAGTACCCCATTCTTCTTTGTTCTTACCCTCTTATAGTGGTCATTTGGAGTGTGTGTCCAAGACATCCTAGATTGTTCATTGGAGTACCCTTCACGTTCCCTCCATAATCAAGTCTTCATGCCTGAGACTTAAACTTCTTGGTTTCATTAAGATTGTTACAAGTAATTTGAATGGTTGGGTCTAGATTGTTCATTGGAGTACCCTTCACGTTCCTCCATAATCAAGTCTATGCGCTTTATGGACTTAAACTTCTTGGATTTCATTAAGACTATTAAAAGTAATTTGAATGGTTGGGTTTATGGATTTAGAGGTGATAGAAAAAGCCAAATGTTTGAAATCATAAAATGTGCACCATGGGACATTGAGTCTTCCCTTTTTGGCTTTTTGTTTCCTTATCACCAATTTCTTTTTTTCTAGCCTCTTTGTATTTCTTAAGCTATAAATAGTTGTGAGTGGAAGACTCTTTTATGGATGTCCTGGGTTTTTGATTTAAGTATTATTAGACTTTTGGCTTTAGAACAATTAACCTCCCCACTGTTTGGATGTAAGGAAATTTTATGGATGCGCTTTCCAAATATGTTACTTGATGTAAGGAAAATTTATGGATGCGCTTTCCAATTATCTTACTTGATTCTATTGACAACGTGTTGCCAAATATTTGGTTGGTCTTAAGCCTTGATCCAACTTTAATCGCTCTAAAGTCACCTTGTGCCTTTAAAAAGGTAGTTTGCACATGACTGGTTTTTTTCAAAACCTCAATGCTTATACAATGTACATGAATCATGTCTCACATGCATCCTATCTCCACATTTACACCTTAAGAACATTTCGATTATATTTGTTCTCAGGATGTTATCTTAGTCTTGTTAGGTTGGTCAACAAATTCCTACCCCAAGAAATAAATTGTTCTTTTGGTCTAATAGGTCATTGATCTTCCATGTGCCACACCTTTATAATAGATTCCTAGAAAACCTTAAAGAATCTTATAGAATCTCTCTAAAATAGGGGTAGCCTTGATGGAATATTGGTAAACTTGTCGGGGAATCTATTCTTGCCAACGTATGTACATTCGGCTTTGTACACTTCCTCATAGTACCCATACTTGTATATATATATATATATATATATATATATATATATATATACTAAACTGAACAAATCCTTGTGACTTGTCAAGTCATCCAAATCTTTAACCAGATTGGACTTATCAGACCCCAAAAGGGGAGGCCTTAGAGATTTCCAAAATACCCTAAGAAAAATCAAAAAACCAGAACTGATTACAACCTAGGGTTGCTTCTGAAGAACTACATAAGAGCCAGTAACAAGTAAAGGAGGGCAAAGCCCCATATAAGACAAAATTTAACTATGTTTCATAAGGAAAATTGCTAAGGAATATAACAACAATCAAAAGCAAATTGTTCTATTAAAATAGCCCTAACATTCTAAAATATCGAACCGGGTTACAACCTAGGGTTGTTTCAATAATCCTAAACTGTTGTTTCAGCCAAGCACCAAAGAGAGAAAAAAAGGAGAATGAGCCCAATACTAGACGTAACTTAAATATGTTTTAAAGGAAAATTACATAAGGAAAATAGATACCAAGAACACATAAATTGATTTCATTTAAAATGAGCCAAAACCCTTAGAGTACATAAACATATAAGTGAAAGAATACCATGTGTTTTGCTGTCAAAAAATCCCGAAAATAACCAGGTAAGATATCTTACCATATAGCCTTTAAAAACAATATAATATTTGTTCATATCCGCAAGCATGCAGAATGCCTAATAAACCACAAGACAAGGGAGAAGGAGTTCGGTTACCTGCAGCAAAAATGCACTTGTTAGCCTAAGAAGGGTAAAAATGCATATGCTAGCAGGTAAGCTATGAACCACCTTGGCCTTTCGGCCCTTTACCCTCAGATTCAAAAAGAATTTCATAACCAGCAGAAAAAAGAGTTAAAGGACATTTGAAACAAATTTAACCTAAGTAGCCAAAGCATAACATTACAATATGATTCAAAGAAGAGGTTTGCAAGGTGCAACAAACACCAACTCAGAGGCCACAGATCGAAGGGTTGCATAAAGACAATAAGTTTGTACCAGATCTACAAAAACTCCCCTACCAGCAGTGACATCTATTGACCCAATAATTACTGGATAGCCAGACCAAGGACAAAGTTAAAAGATTTTATTTAATGACCCAATAATCCACAGATCAAGCTTGTTAGAGTAAAGCTGTCAATTAAGGCTAAAAGAAGAAAAATACAGGGTATAAAATGGAGGTCTCACAAAAGACTAAAAGGTCTCACCAAGTACGACCACATAACATAATTATTATACAAATAAAGTACATGGAGGGGCAAGATTAACAAGAGCGAAAATAAAAAACCCAGAACTACTAGGATCATTCAAAACAAACAAGTAGCTTAGACCAACTAAGTAAACATATAGGATAACATCTGCAAATTAATGACAAACCCGAACTAGACCATCCGTAAATGTTAAAAGAACAAAAACGCTCATGGTATGGCTTAAAGAACAAGAGAACATTTACGCAAGATGAATTTGCAAAACATATTGGCAGCAGGGAAATGTAATAACAGCTAATAGATGGTATAAAAAGCTCTAATAGTAAATGTATTTTACCAGAGATAGTGTAAAAACAGCTACAATTAGGAGAACTAGGGCCAAAGCATGCAGATACAGAAGTTAGAAAACTTATCTAAATAGCAAAATGTAAGGCCTAGAAAGAAAAAGGGCCTGTTCAGAGATGAAGAATTAAAAGGAATGATCATGGTATAAGCAGGATTAATTATATGAGCATGAGAGGATACAAAAGTTAAGTTGCGGGAAAAAAATTAAAGGCTCGTGACTAATAAAGCCTACCAATCGTAGAAATAGAATATAGAGCAGATTGATGCCAAAGGACAATAAATAGCAGAAACTGCACTGACCATAGCCCAGTCTTAACAGCGTACCATATATCTTAGATTATCCAGATTAGACCCGTAAGCAGTTAGCAAATAAGCAAAGATCCTAAACACAAACCAAAAATCCGGCCAGCATCACCAATCCCCAGATTCCTTTGGATATACCACAAACAAATATTACCAGCATTGAGAATTAACAAAGTAAGGGACAATTAAAGATATGTGCTCAAGAACAATTTCCAGACAAAACATCAACACCTCAAAACACCAGTATAAGAGAAGTAATGTCTGAAACTTAACTAATCGGGAAAACCTGATTAGGCTGGATCTCCAGTTCTTCAGGTTCAACATCCTCTTCTGATTCAGAGAGAGGAACTACATCCACGTTGCTGGCAGAAACCTCCAGCCCTTTGGCTAATTTTTCAGCAGATCCCTGTCCTGGTATGAACTTCTTTATGCCAAGATCATTCCTATCTTTGTTAGGATCAAGCCCATGTTGCTTGCAGAGCTCAAGCAATTGGGATTTAGATGGTTGAGAAGCACCGTGCTCCAGACCATTTCTCCTGAGAAAATCAATCAGCTTCGCCCTAGTGTGGCCCTTGTTAGGGGCACCTTCCGGTCGCGTCATAGCATGAATTGTAAAGACTGAGCTCCAGGGTATAAGTACTGTCAGCCAAGCCAGATTAAAAATTGCTTTGAAGTTCATTAAACTAGAAATTAGTCTAAACCATATTAGCTTACAAGAAACGTCAGGGTCGGAATGCCAGATAAGAATGCATGTAACTACCAGCTCCATGTGAAATATAATAGAATCTGTTAAACGTCCAGCCATATATACAAGTCAGCAGTGTATGATTGCTTGTAGCCGTGATCAGATTGAGGTCGTGAGCCGCCGTGGGAAGCCGACTCCACTCCAAGCCATCGCTAGGGTTTCTGGGAAACTTAGGTTAGGTAACAAGTGAAAAAATCGTCCATAAAGGAAAAAATAGAAAAACCAACCTAATATAACATTAGGGTATTAATGAAAACATGAATTAAACATTCGACCATCACTATATGGACAAGGCAAAGGATAAAAAATCAAGCCATGTAACAATTCCTATGGACTTTGCAATGAATGCCATCCACGTCACATAATATAAGGTAAAACCCATGTAAATATATTTGCCAACAATTAGCCCAATGGGTCATAATATTAGATGTCGGAATCCATGAAAAAAAAGATTATATAAGAAGTGAAAACAAAGTATAAGAGTCTAAGAAATATACAATGTTCAGAGCGAAAAAACTTCCTTAATGACAACATTGTTACCATTTAAGAACATAGCCAAAAGAGTGCGTGAACCAAATGTCCGAAGCCCGCATGGGGTATCAAAACTCGAGAGAGATTATTCAATTAACAAAGCAAGTTGGCTTCCCAACTAAGGGCCCATACCCAGAGGAACACTGTAAGTTAACCAAAGAACTCAACAAATACTTCGTATATATATATGTATATATATATAAGAAACCTGCCTCCTACGAAGGCAAGGCTGGGTCCCATAAGAACAATAGGGGGACGGGGTCCCTATGTCTAGGGACCCCTGCCAACTATGTTAAAAGGAACAATTACCATGCGTATTTAATTTAGTGAGGAATATCTGTACCTATTGAGTTCAATATTGAAAATGTTGATGTCAAAATTGAGTCCTGGAAACTTTTCCTGTTGTAGTACCCTGGTAACCTTATGCCAGACATCTGATTTTCTGAAACCTTTAGAGATAAAAACGTCAATGAGACCAGCAATGTCCTTAGCTGCCATCATAGGATTACTATACACATATAGATACGGTTGAATCTGTGAAATGATACTGTTGCATGCCACAAGGTAAGGGCGACAGCTGTCTGCATCACCAAATCTAACCACATGAAAAGGTAGTTTATTTCTCTTGTCAAAACGATAGGTGATATATGTCCCGTTATGATGTGCTAAAATCTCAATACTCAAATTGAGAAAATCCACTCTCTTACTCAAAGATGAATTCCAGCTGCAGTAACTAGTCTCATCTTTAATCACCAAATGGTTAAGGTCATAAATGGTAACATCCTGCCCAGTATTGAGAAGTCTCAAGAATTTCCTAATATCAGGATTATTCAGGCTCAAAAGATCATCTATGTATCTAAAAGTATGTTTAAAGGACGCTGCTTCAATCAATTTACCTTCACTAATCAATCTGGAAATAAATTTCAGCTCGAACCAGCCAAGATAGAGGTTACACCATGATGGGCTAGAGGCAAATCCCATTGGGATACCCCTAGTTTGTTTCCAGATACCATTATGCATCAATAAATAACAGTTGTTCATCAGCCAAACATTCAGCTTTATAAAAAGATCCTTATTGATCATATTCCAGGATTTACCAGCAGGCGCTTTCTCCTTCCATTCAAGTATAATTTTAGAGTTCTCAAGAACTTGGAACCACATCTCAAAACCCCTATGAACATTCTTTTTGTATCTCCATACAAGCTCGATGATTTCAGTCATAATCAGACAAATTCCATCAGGTCCATCAAGAGGAATATTTTCATAGCATTTGGTAACATCGGCAACAAAAACATCATTAATTTTAGCAGGTAAATTACATACCACATCATAAACTGAATTGATTATCCAGGAAGCTTTTATTCTGTTTTGCTGCCATAAATTCCCAGCGCTGCATTTGTCATAACAAATGCTAGGCCATACTTCAAGTAATAGATTCAGACCAGTAGCAATGATAGAAGCAACAACTGAAAAAATGGTATTGTGTGCGTTTGTAATCCATCTGTATTCCAATTTGTGAGCCTTAAAAATGCCAAGTAAATAGGGTAACGAGTCATTGACACCATATACATCCCCAAGTAAATCCAACAAGTCCATCTTTAACTGTGCTAGTAGCTCTTCCTGAGTAATTGAACATTTAAGGAAGTCCTTACTGTTCAACCTTTTATCAGCTTCAGACCTGATATGAAAAGGACAAATGAAGGCAGGATTATTGGCAGCTTTGTCAATCCCGGACGTGTACAAGTTACTTCTTAACCAATCAAGGTTTTTAACCACTTTTTCATCCTGGATCAAGAACTTTTTCCTGTTTTCCATATTATTATTAATGAAAAACTTTGCCAACCATTTTGTCTCTTTTAACAGGATCCTTTTACATTCCTCAATGGTTTCAGAGTCAAACACGTCAAGTGCAAATCTATGGATGTTGAAGAACTGCTCAACAGTAATTATCATTTCAGATTTGAATTGCTCCAAGGTGAAAGGTCGGTCAGGGATATAATTTAAGCCATGATCAAACCAATTTCTAAGGCCTTTAGAGTGTATAATGTTAAGGTCCATAGTTCTGATATGTCCGATAAGTGGATCAACAAATTTCTTGAGCCTTGGGATAGAACATGGACATGGTGGTTCATTAGTTTCAGAAAATATAGTTTTTGGATTATAGCATAAATCCTTGAGATTGGAAGAAAATTTCCATCCAAAAGTAGTATCATTCCATATGTCATATCCAACTTCCCCGAAAAAACGACACAAGACAGTTTTAAAAGTGCTGCTGAATTCAATCTTATCCACCACTTTGGAAAAATAACAGAAATGAACAAATTTATTTTTGGAGTTTTCTCTAGAGACCTGAAGAGTGAGTCTTCCATCAACTCTTGTCGAGATATATCTTCTTTAATCTGTTTGAAGCAATACATACTAATGAGAAAAACGGCCAAGTAAAGATTTCATTGGAACAAGTCCAAATATAGTATGGCACTTTGTGGCCATTTTTAAAAAAAAAACATGAGTATGCTATGCGCAGTCCACAGGGTAAACATAAGGTACCGAAAAGAACAAAGCATAAGAAAGCAGACCATTGAACCGTGTGAAACCGCCATCGCATCAATCTTGTATCCTTGGCTAAATTTGAGTTCCCGTGACGTAGTGCACTTTGCCAATTTTGGAGGCCTCAGAATTCCAGCTGTAATATTGTTCGGTATTGTCCTTTTCTTGTAGCTTGGAGCAAACCCCATGCTGCTGTTATCATGCAGGTGATCGATCAGGAATTTCTTTGACCTAATGGTCTTTTCAATGATATCCATTCCCTCGACCCGCCAAATTCATTCTTAAGATTGAAATTTACATTTTCAAGAAGCTTGTGAGTCATTCGTATCATCAACTCTCTGATGGTGAGAAACCAATGTGGGGACAAAGACGACACCAGCGAAGTTCAAAGGGGCGAGAAAATTAGAGAGCAGAGCAAACCTCATTTGCATTGTTTCATTGGGCCAAATTAATTCCAAATTGTTGGCCATAAACCACACCAAGTGATCAAACCAAATAATGTTGTCTGGACATTTCTCATCACAGATTTTATCACAGTCACATTTGAAGAACGGGCAGTAGGTCCTGAAAATCCTCATAAGATAGAAACTATTTCTCTTTTCCTCAATTTTCGCCATATGGCCTTTCTGTCCAATATAAAGTGCTGTGCCAATCTGAAGGTTCTATTAAGCAAGCTAAGGTCAAAAGGTAGCTTCAAATCAACCTTCCTGATATGCTTTGTAAAGGATATTGCATCAGCTTCAGCTTTAGCCACTTCCTCATTTTTCAGTCTGGCAAGTAAGATAAACGACTCCTTGCTGATTGGGGCTATAATTCCCAGATTTTTGCTGCTCCAAAGTGACTGCCCAAACTGTTCCCCATGGATCTCAATATTACGGTTAGACATAACTGGAAATGCTCCACAATTGAAGAAGTTAAGCTCTTTAATACTGTATTCAGCCAATAAATCATCCAGAATATAATCTTCTTCAAGGTCAGCAGCATCATTAACATCAACAACAGCATTATCCAGTCCATCCATGTCAAATAAGCAATTATCCAGAGCAGGGGGTTCAGCAGCTATATTTTCAGATTTACTTTTGTCATTCTTGACAAAAGTCAAAGGTTTGATATTGCATTGAGACTCAAGGACAGTAAGGCCTTTAATGAAAGCCAGCAGGTTTTTTGCATCATTTTTGTCTTCAGTCATATGAAAATCAGGCAGCCTATTGTATGCATCCATAATCACGCCTTGACAGACTTCAAAGCTAGCTTTCTTGAAACCCGAGACTAGTTCCAGCATTCTATTGAACCCTGAGAAGAGAATAACTGAAATTTCACCTTCAAATAGAGAGCGCTCCTTCCGTAGGAATACATTGTGAATCTCTTGATTTCTAATACAAGCCAGTACTGTTTGAACAGCTTTGTTAGGCGCTACAATTCCTGCAGCAGCATATCCGAAATTTGCAAGGTCTGGATACCAGTCTGGTCTATTACCAAAAACATTCTGATTATTCACTTGTTGAGCATTTCCAGAGATGTTGAAGATTTGGCGTAAGCCCCCATTACCTTCCTGAAGACACAGCAAGTTTAGAATAGTAAAAGGAATAAATCATATGAAACAAAACCCATGTTATCTCTAAGACCCACTCCGGTAAAACCAGAGATCTGAAATAGGGTATATATACTAAACTGAACAAATCCTTGTGACTTGTCAAGTCATCCAAATCTTTAACCAGATTGGACTTATCAGACCCCAAAAGGGGAGGCCTTAGAGATTTCCAAAATACCCTAAGAAAAATAAAAAAACCAGAACTGATTACAACCTAGGGTTGCTTCTGAAGAACTACATAAGAGGCAGTAACAAGTAAAGGAGGGCAAAGCCCCATATAAGACAAAATTTAACTATGTTTCATAAGGAAAATTGCTAAGGAATATAACAACAATCAAAAAGCAAATTGTTCTATTAAAATAGCCCTAACATTCTAAAATATCAGAACTGATTACAACCTAGGGTTGTTTCAATAATCCTAAACTGTTGTTTCAGCCAAGCACCAGTAGACAGTAAAGGAGAATGAGCCCAATACTAGACAGAACTTAAATATGTTTTAAAGGAAAATTACATAAGGAAAATAGATACCAGTAACACATAAATTGATTTCATTTAAAATGAGCCAAAACCCTTAGAGTACATAAACATATAAGTGAAAGAATACCATGTGTTTTGCTGTCAAAAAATCCCAAAAATAACCAGGTAAGATATCTTACCATATAGCCTTTAAAAACAATATAATATTTGTTCATATCCGCAAGCATGCAGAATGCCTAATAAACCACAAGACAAGGGAGAAGGAGTTCGGTTACCTGCAGCAAAAATGCACTTGTTAGCCTAAGAAGGGTAAAAATGCATATGCTAGCAGGTAAGCTATGAACCACCTTGGCCTTTCGGCCCTTTACCCTCAGATTCAAAAAGAATTTCATAACCAGCAGAAAAAAGAGTTAAAGGACATTTGAAACAAATTTAACCTAAGTAGCCAAAGCATAACATTACAATATGATTCAAAGAAGAGGTTTGCAAGGTGCAACAAACACCAACTCAGAGGCCACAGATCGAAGGGTTGCATAAGGGTAAAAGCATGTTAGGGTGTCCCTTAAAAAGTATTATTTAGTGACTAAAAAGGTACCTAAAAAGGTAGCCAGGAATGGGTACTGGGTACCTGTATAATATCTCAATATAAGGTATGTTTTAGAACTTTTTATATATATATTGGTCTCCGATAGCATTATCTTTACCTTAACTTTGAATATTACCATGTCCTTGACTTTTATTTTGGATTTTTGTATTAGTTTTAATGAAAAGAAAAATGAGAAAGTACCCAGTTCAGAAGTACCTAGTGTATGTACTTTTGCAGGTTCCAAAAGTGGTACACCCTAACATGCTTTTACCCATAAAGACAATAAGTTTGTACCAGATCTACAAAAACTCCCCTACCAGCAGTGACATCTATTGACCCAATAATTACTGGATAGCCAGACCAAGGACAAAGTTAAAAGATTTTATTTAATGACCCAATAATCCACAGATCAAGCTTGTTAGAGTAAAGCTGTCAATTAAGGCTAAAAGAAGAAAAATACAGGGTATAAAATGGAGGTCTCACAAAAGACTAAAAGGTCTCACCAAGTACGACCACATAACATAATTATTATACAAATAAAGTACATGGAGGGGCAAGATTAACAAGAGCGAAAATAAAAAACCCAGAACTACTAGGATCATTCAAAACAAACAAGTAGCTTAGACCAACTAAGTAAACATATAGGATAACATCTGCAAATTAATGACAAACCCTGAACTAGACCATCCAGAAAATGCTGTTAAAAGAACCAAAAAACGGCTCATGGTATGGCGAAAGAACAAGAGAACATTTACAGTATGAATTTGCAAAACATATTGGCAGCAGGGAAATGTAATAACAGCTAATAGATGGTATAAAAAGCTCTAATAGTAAATGTATTTTACCAGAGATAGTGTAAAAACAGCTACAATTAGGAGAACTAGGGCCAAAGCATGCAAAAAATACGTGGGTTAGAAAACTTATCTAAATAGCAAAATGTAAGGCCTAGAAAGAAAAAGGGTCCTGTCAGGAGATGAAGAATTAAAAGGAATGATCATGGTATAAAGCGAGGATTAATTATATGAGCATGAGAGGATCTGTGTTAGTTGGGTGAAAAATTAAAGGCTCAGACTAATAAAGCCTTACCAATCAGGAAATAGAATATAGAGCAGATTGATGCCAAAGGACAATAAATAGTAAAACCCAGACCGACCATAGCCAGCCTTAACAAATAAGCACCATATATCTTAGATTATCCAGATTAGACCCAGAAGCGCTAGCAAATAAGCAAAGATCCTAAACACAAACCAAAACCCTACCAAAGATCACCAATCCCAGTATTCCTTTGGATATACCACAAACAAATATTACCAAAGCATTGAGAATTAACAAAGTAAGGGACAATTAAAGATATGTGCTCAAGAACAATTTCCAAACAAAACATCAACACCTCAAAACACCAGTATAAGAGAAGTAATACAGCAAACTTAATCTGAGGGAAAACCTGATTAGGCTGGATCTCCAGTTCTTCAGGTTCAACATCCTCTTCCTCGATTGAGAGAGGAACTACATCCACGTTCTTCGGGAAACCTAAAACCCTTTGGCTAATTTTCCCAGATCCCCATCCCCGGTATGAACTTCTTTTATGCCAAGATCATTCCTATCTTTGTTAGGATCAAGCCCATGTTGCTTGCAGAGCTCAAGCAATTGGGATTTAGATGGTTGAGAAGCACCGTGCTCCAGACCATTTCTCCTGAGAAAATCAATCAGCTTCGCCCTAGTGTGGCCCTTGTTAGGGGCACCTTCGGTCGCGTCATAGCATGAATTGTAAAGGCGAGCTCCGTGGTATAAGTCTTTGTCAGCCAAGCCAGATTAAAAATTGCTTTGAAGTTCATTAAACTAGAAATTAGTCTAAACCATATTAGCTTACAAGAAACGTCAGGGTCGGAATGCCAGATAAGAATGCATGTAACTACAAACTCCATGTGAAATATAATAGAAGACTGTTAAACGCCCCGACCATATATACAAGTCAGCAGGTGTATGATTGCTTGTAGTAGTGATCGATTGAGGTCGTGGAGCCGGGAAGCCGACTCCACTCCAAGCCATCGCTAGGGTTTCTGGGAAACTTAGGTTAGGTAACAAGTGAAAAAATCGTCCATAAAGGAAAAAATAGAAAAACCAACCTAATATAACATTAGGGTATTAATGAAAACATGAATTAAACATTCGACCATCACTATATGGACAAGGCAAAGGATAAAAAATCAAGCCATGTAACAATTCCTATGGACTTTGCAATGAATGCCATCCACGTCACATAATATAAGGTAAAACCCATGTAAATATATTTGCCAACAATTAGCCCAATGGGTCATAATATTAGATGTCAGGAATCCATGAAAACAGTATTATATAAGAAGTGAAAACAAAGTATAAGAGTCTAAGAAATATACAATGTTCAGAGCGAAAAAACTTCCTTAATGACAACATTGTTACCATTTAAGAACATAGCCAAAAGAGTGCCAGAACCAAATGTCCGAGCCTGCATGGGGTATCAAAACTGGAGAGAGATTATTCAATTAACAAAGCAAGTTGGCTTCCCAACTAAGGGCCCATACCCAGAGGAACACTGTAAGTTAACCAAAGAACTCAACAAATACTTCGTATATATCCTTATATATATACAATTATATGAGTGCCTGCCAACATGATGTAGATCGATCTCTGCCGCGTCCATCTCTCGGAGATGGACCTGACGCATTTACGCCACCTCAGAACACCCCCCAAAAGATCCCCCTTATTTGGGGCTTTTAATCTGGGCCCTCGAAATTGGGGCATTTTATCCAGACCGTCCATTAAAATTATTTGGGGCTTTTCATATGGGCCGTCGGATTAAAAGGGAAGGTCAAATCTTGGCCATCAATTTTGGATAGGAAGTTGCGGGAAGGTGATAGAATTGGGGCTTTTAATCCAGATCATTCTGGGCCGTCGAATGTGCGAGATCGACGGCCCAGATGCAGGACCTTTATTTGGGGTATTTCATCTCGACCGTCCATCTCGGATTTGGACGGCCCACAACAAAAGCCCCAAATTGAATCCCTCTCTTCTCACGCCGGAGCAGAGCTCGAAACTTGATTTCTTGTGTCTGTGTTATGGCGGCAATGTGGAGCGCCATTCGAGTTTCTGGTTTGTTGCTGATGGCTGCTCATTTCCATTCTTAGACGAAAAGATTCACTGCACTCAGAGCATTGTTGCCAAGTTACCCATATATTTTTCAAGTACGAATTTTACCAGCTCTTTGGTAAACCATTGTTTGCAAATGGGGTCGAGGTTATGAACTGGCCGATTGGAGAGATGGTGTGCACCTTGTGCATGTAAGCTTAAGTTTTCCTTTTTTTGTTTTCTTAATTTCTATTGGGATGCCTAGGATTTGCTAAACTGATGCCTCTGGGCTGCAAAGTTCAGGGTTATAAGGGCCTGTTATATTAATGAGGCTTCGACCAAGTTTGGATACGGCATGATGGAGCTGCCATAGTCGACCGAACTTTGCAATAAATGGGCCGAAATTGCCTGGATGGTGCTTCTTTGAGCAGTAGAAATGAAATTATATCTCTGGCATGCTTTTGGAAAGCGGTATCAGAGATGGATTCAGGGCTCCGGAGGATTTTCTCTAGCTTATAATCTGTTAAATAATTTTTAAGGTAAAAGCTTTAGTAGCAGCATCTCTGAAGGTGACCCACTGACGGTTTTGGCCAGTCTGAATGCTGCGAAACATATGATTGGGTTTCAGTTTCTTAACATAGTGTGTGGAACAAGCTTTAGGGACAAGATACTGTGCTGTTCAAATACCCATCAGCATAGCTTCCAGCAAGATTCGATTGCATATCCAGCTACTAAGAAGGTAATTTTTCTGAGAACAAAATTTGCAAAACAGAGTAGTTATCTCTAGATTCTATCTATTGTTCTATAGTTTTCAAGCACTACCGTATGGTTTTTCGGAAGATCCACTGGTATTCTTTGATGAGCAAAATAAGTAGAAAGATCTAGAATTAGAGTTAAAACTGTTGATACTGTTAATGGGTTGGAATAAAGCATTTTAGAATGGGTCGGCTGGTATGGGCAGCGATCACATATGGTCTGTTTGCTATTTTGAGGCTACAACCATGGCAAAGTATCAAAGCTGGAGATTCGTTTTGCTGCATTTGAACCCATTTGTACTATGAATTTGGAAAAGATGTACCTAACATCTTTTATAGGCTACTCTATAAGCTTTCTAATGCATGCTTATGTTTTAGAAATGGAGCTTCTTTGTTGAAGCTAGGCCCCTGTTATTACTCTGCTGTAAAATTAGAGCAGCAAATGCATTTTGTCATATTCGACATATTTAGATTAGAATTTGAAAATTGTGTGCCTAGTGTTACTTTCAGGTCTTTTCCTTAAGCTTCCAAATGAATGCTCCTGTTGGCAAAACAGAGCTTGCATTTGCAAGGTATGGCAATCCTACCATAGGCATTGTCTTGTTTGGGATGGACAGACAGCTGTTGTTGATATTATGAAGAGGTAGTTAACCTATTTACATGCTTTTTTAATTTGTAAGCTGAATGTTAATGGAGTGAATACAGGCATTTGGAATTAAATTCATCCATGTTTATATGGTTGCCTGGCGTTAGAACTTGCAAGAGGTTTTATGTAGAAAGCTCTCACGGAATATGGATCTAATTCTCCTCCCTGGCTTGCTATGTCAGTCATGTTCTAGATTCTGTTGGGCCTCTTCTTTTTGCTATATCAGAACATGCTAGATGGCTTTGCAGATCATTTAGCAGTTGGTATTGTATGCGTTATAAGTGGCTCGTTCTAGTTTTTTGTTTCTCAGGTTGCCTTGCTGATGCCATGATTTGTGAGTACCCATTTCTGAGTTTTACCCGGATCAGAGTTTGAAGTGGTCCTTGAACTTGGTCAGAAGGCCAATGCACTGTAGCAGTTAATGTCTTTATGAAGAACAATCTTCACAAGTCTTCACAAGACAGTGTGCCAAATAAAAAGGCGTTAATTTACGTTATGCCAGTTCAGTTAGTGTTAATGATCTAGCATGATATTTACTCTTGCTCAAGGATTACTTTAACTGTTGTTCTGGTCTTGCAGTTGGTAAGGCTCATTGCCCATGTCTCCTGTGGAAGGCTCTCCATCAGTGTTTCACGTAATTTGCAACCTTCCTATAGGATAATATGATGAATGAATGTTCTTTTATAGGATGTTTAGAACTTGGAGGCCAAGAAACACCACTAAAATGGCGTTTTTAAACGCCATCTCTTTCATAGATTTTGGCCTCTGTTTTGTTATTATTAATTGTTTCTTTGATAACTTTCTTGCAGTCCTTTTCTTCTGGTAGGTGGAATTTTCGTCGAAAGTTGCTTGATGAAACCAAATTCGGTCTGTTTCTAACTGCTCTTAAAAGGATTGAGCCAATAAATTTCACAGTTATAGCAACAGGATCTGGTCCACTTTTACGCTTATAATGTTGTCGAGCTTATATACAAATATGAAACTTGGAGTAAGAAGGCGTTGGAAAAGCAGCTAGCTAGTGTCGCTGTTCTTTATGTTTCTGACTATGGGTTTAGTGACCGTCTTTTTCTCAAGTAAGTACTCCCTTTCATGTCATTTGAACTTATTACATATAACAATGGCTTATGTATAGCTTTATTGCCTTTGAGAAGCATAAATATTCATGATCTTTGTCATTGAAACATCACGGGGAACTTCTTTGGACCAAATTGTACGCTTATTATTATTTTAATCCAGGCTGCTCCACAGAAACATAAGTTATCCACATCATTGCATTTATGAACTGCATGTCATAGTATTCTGTTGAGGATTTGAAAAATGGAGTTTCTTACTTTTATACCTTCAGGCACTGGCAAGAGGATTGACAAAAAGTTTAATGAGGGAGTTGAGATGATCAATTTGAATTCTGTGGACACACAGGAATTAGTGGAAACAATAGGAAAGAATGGTGTTGTAGTTGTAATCGCACCACCAAGTTCTGGATCTGCTAATGCAATAGTCAGCACTACCAAGTTCTGGATCTGTAAAACCCAAGCAGGTAATATATCGAGAACATCATGTTTTTCGTTTTTATATTATTTTCTCCATACAGCAAATTTTCCCATGTTTTCCTAGTTTGCTATTAAAGTGCAGGTCATATGACACGCCTTATGCCTGTGTCATCTATGCTTCCTTCTGCCATAATTTTCTACAGCCAGACTCTTGGTTGCTGGGACATTTGGCAGCAGGTATATCTGGCATGCCCTTGTGACTTTTACAGTATGCGGCTATCCTGATTTTACAGTATATGAATATCCTAAATTGTGATTTGTTTGAAAAGATGTAACCTCTTTGCAACTGGATTTTGCAGCTCGTTCTAATAGCAGAGAGCTATGGTGGTGATGACCAACCAGTTGATACACTACTTCCAGCGATTTCTTTGAAGCTGACTTTCTTCTGCCCTTCCCTCTTTAAGGGTTAAGGAATGTTTTGTTCTTTTACTTAGAAGATTTCTCCTCCTCAAGAATAGCAAATCAGCGCGTAATGGCGTGATAGGTAAATGCCCTTTTCATCTAACTATTACTATTTTAAAGGCTTACGTTCTTATTATTTTGCACTTGCAATGCATGGAATGCAGATGTGCCATCTTGAAGTGGCTCTTAGCAGCAAGGCAACATGTCTTATTATATTCTAGAATTGGTTCTATTTTACCAGTAGAGGTTAGATACTCTATCCCTGAAACCTCACTTACGCTTTTAATTATTATAGGAGAATTTGTGCTCAGCCTATTTCTTACACAACGATAGCAACTTGCTACTGTGGATAACTTGTGCATCATTGCAGGATGCCTTTGCAATTCATTGATAAGTCATTTCATTGGATCTACTATCTGTGGATGTTGTCTCAGGTATTCTGATGCAAAGTTTTTATTTTTGTAGTATTTGATCTTCACTGCGCTGTAAATTTGTCTACAAAACCTTCCAGGTTGTTGAGACACAAAGAGATGATTGAAATATTTAATACTAGTTTGGATGGTTTTGCAGACTTGGCAGTGGCAATCTTTTAACTTTGCATCTGTTGTAGCTGACGCTGATCTTTGGTAAGTACACATGTTTTGTTTAAACTAATATATAAAGACTTGGCGAAAAGTTTGGTTGGGCTATTATTCTCACATTTCCCATTTGGGCAGGGCCTTTAAATGTTGGCAAGGGAGCACATCTGGGCAAGGTAACTCCCATGCTTAAAAAGATCCAAGATCCAAGATCCCAAAGGTAAATGGGTCTGCTCATACCGCAGGGCTTTCTTAGAAACCTTCTTGGCATAGATTGCAGGATGCAAATTTTATGTATACAAAAACTCAGGGTCTAAACAAGGCGGTGCATAATTGAAGGGGAGCAAACGAGTTCCAGCTATGAAAGGTGCTTATTTATTTGAGGCAACTTTTAGGTTCTTTTTGCTCAGAGAAAGTCAAGCACAGTATATCTGATATGGGTCAAATGCAAAATCCAGTTGCATTGTACTTTGCACTCTGTTTTTTGTATCATGGCTTCTATCTTGATTTTCAACATTGTGAACTAGATTCATGTATGTCTTCCCATGTGTTTTATGGCTAATCAATCTATTGTTCAATGCTTGTTTTGACATTTACCGTTGGTCTTTCTCCTCTTTAGGGACACAGAGTCTATAGGGCCATTCAACTTTCTATATGATTTTCTCTGAGATTTCTTAAAATTTACAATAATGTTAGCAGTCAATATTTTGAAGGCTTATTGGTAAGTTGAGTCATGTTTTAGTAAATATCTGCATGGAGGGCAACTTCACTTGGGTTGGTGGTTCTGTGATGTAGGCTTAGGTCCTTGATGCAAATGTGAGACTGTAAATTGAGTTGTTGCATTTTGTTTTGGGGTTAGAATTTGCTCTAGATTTAGCAACATATATTGGAAAAGAATTAAGTTCGCTCACTAATCTCATTATGGTGCACATGTGCCTAAGCGGATCTTCATGCATGCATAGTATTAATTTTGCTAGCTGCAAGCATTTGAAATGAAATGTGTCATCCTGATATTGAGGTTGGTATATTTTACTGCGCGACCGTGTAGTTTCTTGCAAGATGCCTAGCTTGCTGTGATGAATGCTGCATCATGCATAAATGGATGTTACGGTAAAATGGCTGTATTTTGGCATTTTGTGTTGTGTTGGTATTGTTACCAGATTCTCTAATAGGCCATTCTTTTGCAGATTCTAGATGCAGTTCTTAAAGTGGGTTATTTGAATCACTGCAAAGGGAGCATATCTTGACTTCATGCGTAGTTTTTGTTCAACCTAGATGGTGCATATTTTGGTAATGCTCAAGCTCTGGAGAGTCAATGCTAATGGCTTTTTGAACATTATTTATCAAGAACCTGTTCCTTTTGCAGCTACTTATTCATGGCAGGAGTAATAAGAGAATGATGATTGAACAGTTTTAGTCATTTCTAAGTCAGTATGATGCAAGATGCATTCATAGAAAAGGCAGGCATGGCTAAACTCTTAAACATCAAGCATAATTAGGGCTATACATTAACATGTCTGTTGCACTACTCTGCATGTGACAATACTTTGCAACAGACATTGCTCAAGCATTTTAGAGTGTACATCCAAATAAATGTGTATAAATGCCTTCACATATGTTGAACACATGTATAGTGTCTGAATACATTGCCTGTCGTCTAGAATGGCTAAACTAGCAGAAAGATTTGTAGAGAAGAATAGTTGATAAACTGTACTTAGATTATTAAATTGTTTGGTTAAGGCTCATTTGTAGATATTTCATGCCAAGATAATAGTTATTGTTGGAGCACAATTTTGCTCATACAGGCTTTATTTTATATTCTTGATTCACCAATACCAGCTCATGTTGTCTAGATAAAATGTTTAGGAAGGCACTAAAACTTTTTACATTCAATCTTTTGGACTGTTTTAAGTCTATTTATTGATCCCTTGCCTGTTATAGTGACTTTATCCCAGATAGGGTAAAGTTTAGCATTTCGCCGTTCGGATACTATTTGATAAATTTTGTGGTTTTCAGATCTGATTTTGGCGAGATAAGAGTAAATCGTGTATTTTCTTTTAGCAAGGGGTTTCCCTCTCAATTAGGCTTCTTTTTTCGCATTTTCTCTTGATCCCTAGGTTCTTGTGATCTCACATGTTTTGCATTTCAGCGCCAGTAGAACTCTTAGAACTAGCCTTTTTAGAGCTATTGGGGCGATATGTTTCTATTTGATTCAGATTTGATCTCTTCCGACACCGACTTGATTTGTCGATCACAATTGCGAGGTCTTGATGCCTTTATGTTTTCAAATACTTGCCATGGAGGGTCGTGTGGCACCGAAGTGGGTCGCTGATTCCGTGATGTACTTGCTAAGATAATAAGCGTGACTACCATTTATAAAAAATGCAACTAACCAACTTTCCTCTAGGCTTTTTATGTTGCTATTTTCTTAAAATAAAGATCTCCTATCTTTTTTTTATTCCAATTAGCATTTGAAGTAAAATTTTAGTATTTTATTCCAATTTGGGGAGCTTAAATTCATTGGTTTAGCATTTAGAAAATAGCAATTATATCTTTTAATTGCATGAGTTGCACAATGTGCCTTTTTAATTGTAATTGTCATATGAAACAAAATATTTATTCAATCATCTATTAAAACATGGGGAAATATTATAATTTCTTAGAATAGAATAGAATAGAATAGAATAGTTTCTAAAGATAATTTCTAAAGATCTCCCAAGTTCCACTCCCACCATTGCATTGAAGTTGATTCCCCTTTTCTTTATGTAGATTTGGGTGGCGCCCTCGCGGGCCGCCAGATCCTCGAGATCGATGGTCCGGGATGATTGGCCACCTCAATCCGTGCCAAGCACCCCCTCTTCTTTATAGAGATTGATCCCCGCCGTCGGTGTATGAAATGACGGGGTCTACAATAAAGCCCAAATCAGCTGACCATCGCCGCTTTTATTTCTTTCCATCTTGTGCTCATGCCTATTTTTGGTACAATTTGTCTTGCATAAATTGGCATATATTTATGGCATGGAGAGTATGTTTTGTTTTTGCATTTTGTGTACATGCCATCCATGGCATTGCTTTTGCTTCTTTGTCCATAAAATAAGTGACGGGTTTTGCGCGATTTTTGTCACCAAGATTCGCGAGGAGAATCTTGCATTATTATCAATTCATCTCTACTGCCTAAATAAATTGCATTTCGTTGTGTGTTTGAAAGTAGGCATATGCCTTTAAATGCTATATAATGGCAAGTTGGTCGAGTCCAACAAATAAATTTTTTTAGACTAGCTTAGTTTAGGCCTTGATTTATTTTAAGCTTGAATTTTGTCTCCTGCATGTTTATGGACCATAGTTCATAGACCAATCGATAACAAAGACTTGTATATGTATATATATATATCTATCCCGAATTGGCTATTCATTTTGACACCAATCATATTATGTTGGCTTGGCACTTGTTTTAGTAATTTTAGTTACAATTAGCTAGTGTAAATTGATTGTTGACTTCAATTGTTGACTTACGCTTCACCAAACATGTTGGTCAATGAAAGTCAAACATGTAACAAGCGTCATGCTAAAGGCTCAAAGCATGCCAAAGGTGGCTCAAATATGCCACCTAGGTTCAACATGCCAAGGTGGCTCAAACATGCCACCTAGGCTCCAACATGCCACGTAAGCCCAACATGCCACCCTATGTTTCACCACATGATTCACCACAAATGCACCACATGATTCACCACATGCACCATTTGCATCACCAAACATGTTGGTCAATGAAAGTCAAACATGTAACAAAGGTCATGTAAAGGCTCAAGCATGCCAAGGTGGCTCAAATATGCCACCTAGGCTCCAACATGCCAAGGTGGTTCAAACATGGCACCTAGGCTCCAACATGCCACGAAGCTCCAATATGCCACCTATGATTCACCACATGATTCATCACATGATTCACCAAATGCACCACATGATTCATTACATGCACCATTTGCATCACCACATCTATCGCGACATGTATCACCACATTGTCATGAATCTTTGAATACATCAATTTCTTACCGAGATTTGAACTCCACGAGTGTTGCTCGTCACGAAAAAAGTCTATTGTATACAATAGTATACAACAATGTACATTAGAGTGTCAATGAAAGAATAGGTTACAAGAATAACCTCTTTGATTTGCAATAATACAAACATGTGATTACAAGTAAAGATCTATTGATCACATCAGCCTGACTTCATTACTAGAGCAACTGCGGCTACACAACATCAATCATCATTGCAAGGCGATGTCCAATTTCGCCACTGAAATTGGTACACTTACAACAAACATATCAGGGCCTCACATTTGGATGAGTAATACCTTCAAATTCATTTAACTCACCTTTTGCATTGGGATGGTATGTCCAAGTCTTGCATTACTACTTGACCACAACTTTCTTTACAAAGACACATATAAAGGGGACCATACACCAAAGCAATCGACCGACTGAGTGGGGGAACTTGTAATTTTCTTTGTATGCCTTGCCTTTTATGGGTGCTTTAAGAATTTTGTGTTTACATCCTCAACAAAAACTCATGATGCCTTGAGCCCTTGTACATTTCTAGGTCATCAAAATGGTACACACAGGCCGACATTTAACCTGGCTGACCTCCAAGACCTACAATGACATACACCGCCCAGTGCTGCTGATAATATCTTTGTGAATGGTACATCGAAATTGCAAGTTGAGGGTTCAAAGTTTGTCCTTTGAAGAAGCTCGATTCGGCATTAATGTGTAAATGAAGGATCCATGAAATGGAACCTCTTTCCATGGCATGCTTGATGCAGAATTGGTGCATACACGCCAAAGTCCAAGGTCTGGTAAAACAAGATGATTTAAGAAACAACGAAGACTTCAAATCTGAGTTGTTTACATTAAATTACTAACCTCATGAAGAAATGGACTATCCATCCAACGAACCAATCCCTACTTTTTCTCCAATACTCGATTGCCTCTTGATCAAAGCACAAGAGGTCCTGCATCCTTTAAACACTTCAAGTGGCAAAGTGTTCTGGTCGAATGTGCGCATCTTAACACCGCAGTCCTCGTACGGGTGGTGTAAGTTTACATTAAAACCAAATGGAAGATCATTGAAAACCTTGAGGAACATTGAAATAGCCAAGAAATGAACAATTGAAGTAAAACTTGTTTTATATTAAAAAGTCAAGAGAGGTTACATCATATACACAATAATACTATTTCTAGGCTTTTAGTTCTATGTTTTTTCATCATATTAATACAAATTTGACTCGATTATCAAACATATTCAGCATTTGTTACTTTCGACATAACTTTGCATATTCCTCTTCAAAGAACCCAAGCCAAACCTTTAGATCATTCATGAGGAAATTGCCATCTACTCTTATCAGGGCTCAATTTGTTTTGGACCAGATCATGGTGTTTGGCTCATTGAGGTACCCTTTGTATCTATGTCATCAATGAGAAGCACGTTCTCTTTTGTGAAACACTGAAATTCGTTGTAGACCTTTTGAAAGTGCTTCAAAAAAATTGGCTTTTTCTTGTTAAATAAATTTGTGTTGGTACACTGATCCCGATTCCATATGAACTTGAATTTGTCCTTGTGTTTCATCAATGCTCCCTTAACTATGATTCTCAAGTTTTGAGCACAACAGGCCGGATTCAAAGTGCTATACCTCCCCGACCAGTACGCAATCTATGAACTTCGGCCCACCTAGTCTTAGTTACTACCCACTTGGTTCTTAAAGTGTGATCAACTTAACACCATCTTCTTTGGCGTTGGGTAGTAACTCACTCTTGTCATAGCTTCTACCTTAACTCCATTGTAGTAAAACAAGCGAGGTGATTGGAGGGCTTAACTTGTAGTCTTCGCAAGATGGGACAGAGTTGGTGAAGAGCTCGAAACTACCCAAAGATTTCTTAGTGCGGGGCTGGAAAACTTCCCTTGGCATCTCTTAGGCGTGCAAGGCTGGAAAGTGCAGCTCGCACGTGTCTTGGAGGTGTCTTTTGCTTGGAATTCTCGCCACTCTGTTTTTTTCTCATAGACACTTCCAATTTACAAAAATTTAACGATTCTCAGAACTATATGGGTCAAATTAAAAGAAGATGCGTACAAAAGGGGTTGGAAGTTACCTCGCACTTCATATTCACCGAACGATTTGTTGGTGATCATAACAGTGCATCCGCCATTTGGCCAGGATTGTGGAGTACATGACTTAATGCATCCGCCGATGCAAGTAGACATGGCTCGGTTGGAGCCCACTGAGCTTGACTTGATGCACCCTCCATTTGTTGACATCTACCGATTTGTCCGTAGTGTTTAGAATCATGCATCTTGATTTGCCCGAGTTTCTATAGGTGTCTAATGCTTTCAAGGGGTGTGAGTGTCTTGTCCCCTTCCACCACATTGTACCTCTATATCTACAAAGTAGGGATGAAGAAGTAAGCTACATATCCCAATTGCATCAAAACAAGACTTGTTACCTTTGAGGGTAGAAAATAATTCCCTTTTGGTGTGCTATGGACTCACAAAGTCATTGCCACCGGTATGAGCAGCTTAGACCTAATTAGTAAACGGCACCATGCCTTCGAAAACCTGAATTGAATCACAATTGATTGTAACTATGCTTTGGTTTTTTAACTAAGTCTCCACTTTTACTCTCTTTTATGATGTTCTGTTTTTTATATATCTAAAAGTGTCCCTAAAATGAGGCGGGCGATCTCATCGAGGGGCACTTTAGATACAACAAATAGGAGAAGCAAAAAGAGACTAAGCCAGCAGGATGGAAGAGACTAAGCTGGGATGAAAAGATTGCTATCTTTGTTTTATGGACTTACTCCTTTTTCGAAAGTTTCGTTGAGTGTATCTAATTCGGCCACCTAAAATGAGTGAGCGACCTCATCCTAAGGCAAAAATTAGATACATCCAAAACGACAAAACGAAAAGAGACTAAGCCGGTGAAAGATTGTCCACTAAGAGTGGCATCTGTCCCTTACATCAGGCCTTAGCCTAAGCTACACAGCAAGTGCTCACTGTAGGATGCCTGGTAGCTTGAAGTTGTTTTGATCCTCCTACTCCCACACCCTAGGCTTGTACCCATCTTAGAAAATTCATAGCGTGACAATTTCACGCAACAGGTGATTACAAATCCGCAAAGTGAGCATAAATTTGTCAATGAATACAATTATACTAAGCACTTCAGAATTTTGTTATGAAGTACCTCAGAGGCTGGAAAGGAATATGGAAGATGGTATTTGCGACCGCATTCAAGAATCAAAGTTGGTAGTGGTTTCCCACCGGAGGATCTTGCCACGGAATGGACAGCCACTACCATAATCTTCAAGCCTTATCAAGGTCCGAAGCAAAGTGGATCAAGACAAATAAAGGAAGCGGTCCTTGCAAGACGTAAACCTCTCTAACCCTGGTTCGGCACTTTCAATCTTTAGGTATGCGCTTGGCGGACGTACAGATTAAGCTCGATTTTTGTCCGCTCAAGTTCGGTAATAGTTCCTCCATTCGACCTACAGCGTATCTTGGCATATAGCCCGAATAATGCCCCGCCTGACTTGGTTTATCTTAATCATTCCCTTCCCATTTTTTTAAATCTTTATTCATCTTTCGATTGCCCGAACTCAAGTTCTTTGAACCTTCATTTTGTAGCACTCAAGCAGTTTGATCCACAAGTTTGCAACCTTGCCTTACATCAATCACTCCTCGATCTTGTATAGTTGATCCATTCTCCCATTGTCATTTGAATTCAACTGGAAAGTAATCAAAGGTTAGTACCACATGACACGAATCACCACTTTACACACCACAAATTCCATCATGACAAACTTTGCACCACAAATGGCGTCATATTCACCACATGTGGTGTGGCATAATGGCACCAAACGGTGCCACATGCCACACCACATATGGCACCACAATGCACCCAAGGCATCACATATGGCAATCCATTGCCCAGCACCACAAATGGCGCCAAAGACACCACATGTGGTGCAAAATGTGGATCCATAGTGGTGCCACATTAGACACCACATGTGGCAATAATACGTACGTAAGGCACCACATCCCGTGCAGTATCCCCATATGTGGCGGTATAGCGTGGTGCAATATTTAAATAGCTTGATTATCCCACATATGGCGGATAATCCACCATTCACAAGTATCACCATATCTAACATCACATATGACACTAAGTATAGAAAACATGGGAAGCCAATTCACTATTCAGATAAGGTACCACGTTTGGTACTATATGTGACACTATATATGCTACAAACTACATTATCTTATATTATAATGTTGTGTAATGGACCGCACCCTAAATCGGACGGTCGAGGATTTGATTGACCAATGGTGGAGATGATGTGTGCAGTGTCTTCAACTAAAATTTCATCTTGACTATGGCTTCAATTTGAAAGGGAAAAAGAAAAAGGAAAAAGGAAAAGGAAAAAGAAAAAGGAAAAGGGAAAAGGAAAAGGGAAAAGGGAAGGGGAAGGGAAAAGGAAAACGATGAAAGGGAAAAGGGAAAAAAGGAAACGGAAAAGGGAAGGAAAAGGAAAACGATGAAAGGGAAAAAGGGAAAACGATGAAAGGGAAAAGGGAAAAGGAAAAGGGGAAGGAAAAGAAAAAAGATGAAAGGGAAAAGGGAAAACGGAAAAGGAAAGGGAAAAGGACGGGGAAAAAGAAAAACGATGAAATGGAAAAGGAAAAGGAAACGGAAAAAGGGGAAGGGAAAAAGGAAAAATGATGAAAGGAAAAAGGGAAAAGGGAAAAGGGGAAAAGGAAAAGGGAAGGGAAAAGGAAAAATTATGAAAGGGAAAAGGGGAAAGGGAAAAGGAAAAGGAAAAGGAAAACGATGAAAGGAAAAGGGAAAAGGGAAAAGGGAAAAGGGAAAAGGAAAACGATGAAAGGGAAAAGGGAAAAAGGGAAAAAGGAAAAGGGAAGGGAAAAGGAAAAACGATGAAAGGGAAAAAAGGAAGAGGGAAGGGAAAAGAAAAACGATGAAAGGGAAAAGGGAAAAGGAAGAGGGAAGGGAAAAAGGAAAAACGATGAAAGGGAAAAGGGAAAAGGGAAAAGGGAAAAGGGAAAAGGGAAAAGGAAAAGGAATAAAGGAAAGATAAGAGGAAAAAGGAAAGAGAAGGAGAAAAAGGAAAATGGAAAGATAAAAGAAAATAGAAAAGGAATAGAATAGGCGAGGGGAAGGGAACGGAAAAAGAGCAAGCACCGCGAGAAGGGTAAGAAGTAAAGGTGAGAAAAGGAGAAAAGGTAAGGGAAAATAAGAAAAGGTTGCAAAGTCTATGGGAAAAGAAAAGTAAAAAGGAAAAGAGAGGGGGAAAAGGGCAAAAGAGAAATTGGGAAAAGGGAACGAGAAAAAGAGAAAAAGGAAAGGGCGGAAAAAGGGGAAAAGAGAAAGGGTGAAGAAAAAGAGAAAAGGAAAGCAAAAAAAGAGCATCGAGAGAAAAAGAAGAGGGAAAGTGATGGAAAAATGAGGAAAAAAGGTGGGGGAAATTAGAATAGACAAAAGGGTAGGGAAGCAAGGAATAGGAAAAAGAGGAAGGAGAAAAGGGCAAGAGAAAAAAGGAAGAGGGAAAGGGTGAGGAAATAGAAAAAGAAAGGGAAAAAGAGTATGGGAAAGGAAAAGAAAAAGAAACAAGAAAGGAGAAAGTGGAAAGGGAAAAAAGGGGAAGAAGATGGGAAAAGAAGGAAAAAGGGTACATAAAAAAGGTTGAGAAAAAGGAATGGAAAGAGGCATATGAAAAGCGAAAGGGAAAATGTAAAGGAAGGGAAAGAGAAAGGAAAGGGAAAAGGGAACATCGCATAAAGCAAAAGGGTGGGGGAAAGTATGAAAAGGAATGGAAAGTTGAAAAGGAAAAGGAAGCGGGAAAAAAAGGAGAAGGGAAAGCAAAAAAGAGCATGAGGAAAAGAGAGAGAGAAATGGGAAAAGAGATGGGGAAAGGGGCACGTGATCAAGAGGGAAGAGGGTGGGGAAAGGAAGAAAGGGCACATGAAAAAGGTAAGCAAAAGAGAACGAAAAAATGCATGAGAAAGAGAAAGAGAAAAGGAAAAGGAAAAGGAAGAGAGGGGAAAAGGAAAAGGGAAAGAGAGTGGAAAAATGGGAAGCAGGGGAAAGATAAAAAGAAGGAAAAAAAAGCTGATAAGAAAAGAGAAAGAAAAGGAAGGGAAAGGAAGGCAAAGGGAGGGGAGAACGGGAAAAAAAAAAAGGAGAATAAAAAAAGAAAGAAATTAAAGGTTCCTAATTTATGCCCCCAAGGCTGGGTACCATTACTAGTTAACATATAATTGGCACCATATGACCGTCTCCAGAACACATTTGAGCTACATACTCATCGTGGAACTGAAATTATCCACCACAACTTCAAAACTAGCAAAAGACAAATTTCCTACACAACTTTACAAACACACCCAAATGAAGAAGTAAGTGGTGTAACACGATTGTTCAAGCTTGCTAGACCTCGGCGGAAAATAATGACCAATATTAAATTGCATCATATGGTGGTTCCAGAAGAAGAGGGTTGAAAAAGTACCTATTTTTTTCGGTGATTTTCCCCGAGATTCTTCTTATGCCTTTTGAGGAGGCTTGAATTGTGGCCTAGTCATTTCAAGAGAGGAAGCATCATCTGTGGCATGTTGCTCGCTTCCTCACTATTTGAAATGCTTGATTCTTCCTCTACGCTGGGGCGAGAGGCTTGGACTCTTTTTCTCTTAACGCTGCCTTAAACTCAACCAGTTTATTTCTTTTCTTTTGTGTGAAGGTAATACGCACGACCTATAGTCCGGTGGGAGGCCATGCCTCCCTAGCACACTTCGGGCCCAGATTTTTGTAAAGGCACATATATTCATTATACCTCTCCTTGCTCGATTCTTCAACCCGCATGATGAACAAAACAATATTCTAAACAACAGAGAATCTTGGGCATCCTCAATCTAGAATGCAACCCCACAGCAAGTGGATTTTTTCTAATACTTTCGGTCCCCTCAGCAGGACTTCGATTTCTTCTTGTGTGGCGCGTAATGCTTTTTCTTGCACAGTACATTTCCTTGTAAGGTGCCATCCCATGGCATTCAAGTCCGGTATGATCGTGAGCCATTTCGGTGATCGATCTTCTTGCCGGGGTAAATCAGAAATGGTCTTGCGGATTAAGGGGCGTGATCGAAGTTTTTTGAGGGAAAATGAAAATTTGAGAATCAGAAATGGTCTTGCCTCGAGGAGTTTTTGAGGGAAAATGATGATGGGTACATTGGCTTGAATAAGTTCGAATAGCACCGGGGAAGGACAAAATTTTTGAATAAGTAATCATGTGTATTTTGAAAAATAAAGCGCCTCTCCACTACAAATTCGGTGAGTTCCCACTACACTTAGCACCCAAAAAATGTGGTGTTAAAATGCACACGATTTTTGTTCCACCACAAAATGCTTTTCCCCTCTCTTTTTCAAACCAAAGTTGTCATAGTTGTTTGATTTGAAAATGCAAAATTTCCTATCCGCCATCTTGTGAGGTTTTATAAATAAGGTTGTATACCATTATTTATTAATAAAATTTAAATATCTTGCCTTCAAAAAATAAAAAATAAAAAAATCTAGCAAAAGCAATATTATGTTAACATGATCCGCAGAAGATTTCATAGAAAAACCCACTTTTCTAGTATTATATTACTATTTTAGTTCAAAAAAGCATATCAAAAAATGTTACAAACATAGGTTTTTTTTGACCTTAATCATTATCCCATCACAAACATATAAGATAAAAACCATATAGTGACTTCCTTTTTCTTCTTGATGTTTCTTCAGATTTTACTATGCTTGCAAAATGACAAATTGCGTGTTCATCTTTGTTATACTTCCTAAAAACATGTTGTTTCCTATTGCCTTCCCATAATCGTTTTCTTTTTTTCTTTTTTGAGACGATTCAAATTCACTCAAATTTCTTCAAAAGTAGGCCGTCTATCCGGTAGATCTCTAGGCAACGGCGTGCATGATGTTGCAAAGATCCCCAAGTAGGTAGGGAGTACAAGTTATACTTAAGCGTCCGCCCCCCACACGCTATACTGCTGCTTTTCCCCTGTAAGGATTTAGAAAAGCATAGGATGCCCAAACTGTACACATATACCATTCTTGAGTACTAGGAACGATGCTCACGTTCTTTGGGCATAAGCCGTAAATGATACACTATACCAATGAGAGAATAACCCAAAGTATACATCATTGTTACACACGCCACTATTTTCGTACCCTTTGCGGTTAACTCTATCCGCTTTTACCCTTTTCCTTTTCCCTTTCCTTATTTTTTTCTTACATTTTTTTTTCTTCTTTTCCTTTTTTTCCTTTGTTCCACACATCCCCACAACCCTCCCCCCGCCCCCCTTCCTTTTCCCTTTCTCTTTCTTATGGACTTTTTTTTCTCCCTTTCCTCCTTTTCCTTCCTTTTCCCTTTCCTTTCCCCTTCCCTTTTCCTTTTCCCTATGCCAAATTTTTTCTCATGTGCCATTCTTTTTTTTTCCCCACCCTTCCCTCTTCCCCTTTTTTTCCCTTTTCCCTTTTTTCATGCTCTTTTTTCACTTCTTTTTCCTTTCTTCACCCTTTCCTCTTTCAAGTTCTCCCTTGTCCATTCCTCCTTCCATTTTCCAAGACACCTTTCCTGTGTTCCCTCCCCCTCTCTTTCTCTTCGCTTTTCTTACGCCCTTTTTCTTTTCCTTTCCTTTCTCTTCACCTTTCTTGATCCCCTTTTTCCTTTCCTTTTCCTCCCTCTCTCCAAACTTTTCCTCTTCCCCTTTTTCTTTTTCCTTTTTTCTTTTTCTTTTCTTTCTTTTTTTCCTTATGCTTTCTCTTTTTCCATGCCATTTTTCCCTTCCCTTTCCCCTTTCCTCACCCTCTCTTCTCCTTTTTCCGATGGTGTTTTTTCACTTTCCTTTTTCACTTTCTTTTCACCTTTACCTCTTCCCCTTTTTCCCTTGCCCTTTCCCCTTCCTTTTTCACCTTTTCCTTTTCCTCTTTCTCCTAAGTTCTCTTTCCCTGCTTTTCCCTTCATTTTGTTTTTTTCCTTTTCTTTTCTTTTTCCATGCCCTTCTCCCCTCCTTTTTTCCTCTTTTTTTCTCTTTCCTTTTCTTCCTTTTCCACCCCTTACCCTCTTTCGCTTCTTCTGCCCTTTTTCCTTCCCTTCCCTCTTTTTTTAATTCCCTTTTCCCTTTACCTTTTCCAAGCCACTTTGCCCTTCCCTTTTTCTTCTTTCCTCGCCCTTTCTTTTTCTTCCCCTTTTTCCCATGTCATTTTCGCTCTCTTTTCCTTTTCTTTTTCTTTATTCGTGGTCTTTTTTTCCATTTTTCATCCCTTTTCCTTTTCCCCTTTTTCCTTTTCCATTTCCCTTTCTCCTTTCCCCCGTCCTCTTTCCTCACCTTTTCCCCAACCTTTTTCCATCCTTTTATCGATGTCCTTTTTGCTTCTCTTTTCCTCTTTCTTCACCCCTTTTCTCTTCTCTTTTTCCCCCGCCTCACCCCCTTTTTTCTTTTTTTCTTCAGGCCTTTTTCCATGTTCCCTATTCTTCTTTTGCCCCACTTTTTCTTTTTCGTCCCTCCTTCTTCCCATCCTTTTCCGATCCCCTTTTCCCTTTACCTTTCCTTTCCCCACATTTCCTTCTTCCCCTTTTCTCATTCAAGGCCCTTTTTTCCCTTCCCTTTCCCCCCTCCTTTTTCTATTCCTTTTTTTTTTCCCATGCCATTTTACCTTCCCTTTTCCCTGCTCTGTTTGCTTTTTTCTTCTTCCCCCCTTTTTTTCCATGCCCTTTTTTCTTTCCCTTCTCTCCTTTTTTTTCCCCTTTACTCCGTGGCTTTCCTCCCCTTTTCCTTTTCCCCCTTTAAGAGATCAAATCATGACTAATCACAAGTAGGAAGGTCGAAATAAATCTTGGCCTTCAAATTCAATGAGATGATCTTAGCCATTCAAATTAGGCTTGATCCATTCAATACGGTATAACATTATAATATAAGATCTACCGCCAGACATCTCTGGGGCCATGTAATACTTTGTGCCCTTCATGTCTGTGTGGGTATCTGCAGTATCAAATTCTTGTTTTGAAATACCAAAATAAGCAAGCTTGACACAAAAACTTCCCGTTTCTGTATTCTTCATCAGGATATTAGCGGGTTTTATGTCCCTATGGACCACTTTAATTGCATGTAAACTCCTCAATCCCTTGGCAATATGAAGCATGATATCTATTGACTGCTCCAAAGAAAATGGAGTGCGTTTTCCGAACTAACTTCCAAATTTCTTTTCCTTATGAGGCTTTTTAAATCCTCATCCATGAACTCCAAAACAAGAGCTTTTCTCCCAGTGTGACCAAGTAATTGTACTATGTGGGAGCAATCAATGGCCTTCAACTCCATAAATATTTTATACTCATATTCGAAGTCCATAAATATTTTAAAACTCTTTCAGAGCTACGTTTTTTCCTCGCCAATGCGCTTTCCTAACAGTTCCGTAAGAACCTTTTCCTAAAAGTTCTGGTAAGAATATTAGTTCACTGTTTGCAATAGCCGGGTACAAGTATCTTGGGGAGCAATTCGTGAACACCAACTTCCCGAGAACTTTTTTGGTCAAAATCATTTCCTTGAGCCCCCACGTAGCATGCAAAACATTTTCAACAAACCTAGGGCATTTATGATCCTTTCTATCAGTGTCGAGGCACCAGTCTATTAACATGCTCAAGGTTTGGGGATGACCTCGAGAAGCCCTCTTCTTCAAAAAATTTTTTTACAAACCCGACCAAAACTAAATACATCAATGCCCGTTTTTGTCGCCACTCTAAAAATGTGTCGTAATCCGAACCATGAAAGGCAATTTTGAACACGAGGTTTCCATCTTCTTTACACTTCACTAGGATATTAGAGGGAATTATATTCCCCTGGTCAACTTCAACAACTCATGAAAATAAAACATTCCTTTGGCAACTTGGGAGTATGATGTCACATTTGGGCTGGCTGAATTGCTTTCTTCCTTCTCTTCAAACCTTTTAGGATTCCATACTCATAACAAGGATTTTCCTTCCTCCGCATCAATTTTTAGAATGTTGACCAAACACCTCTACTATGTAGGAGCAATTATGGCCTCCAACTTATCTTTGCCGACTAGTGGTAATTGGCACCAAAGTCGCGTTTCTTACGATTCCAATAAAGGTGCATTCCCAAAATTGTGTCTTGCATTGATATATCAATTTCTCCAACTGGTTCCTCCAACAAAATTTAAAAATAGAGCTTACATTCCTTTGGGCCCCAAGCGTTAGACTCCCTATGAGGGCAATCTTGTCTTCTTCATAAGAGGATGGAATACTACGCTTGAGCAAAGACCAATTATATTCTACTGTACGTTGGAGGCTCTTGATATCATCACCATCATATCCTTTACTTGTATCAACTTGTTGCAGCAACAAATTGTTCATCATTTGATGCGACTTCTTCACATCATCAATTATCTCACAAAATGCATCAAAGAATCCCAAACATTATGAATAGTGAATATGCAAAAGTCTTTTCTTTTCATCATCAAGAATGCAAAAAATCTCACCGGTTCTGCCAAAACCCATGAAATTGAGAGTCTTCCTTTGCACATTGATGAAGTAGTTGCGTGCCCCTTTTCAAACGCCGAGGAGCTCCATTGCCACACTCATTGCAGACTCTGTTGTGTTTCATTTTAAGATTATACTTCCAACATAGCAACACATAGCTTTCTATCTGAGTTACAAGGATTCTAAAAAGACGACAATGGCTTTTGAAACGAATCTGCCTCCGGAGTATACTCTCAATTTCCTCAATGGTTTTTCAGGGCCAAGCAACCAATTGGCTGAAATCTGACTCCACCCGCCATAATGAAAAAATGATGAACCGAGAGGAAGGAGCATAAGAACGTAATAAGTCTTTGCAAATTACCCATGCAAAAGTCTTGAGAGAAAGTCGCTACAATTTGGACAGTAAAGAGCATGTGCCTGGATCGTGGAATATGCTAATAATTTAATGCATAGCCATAATTTATAATTTGATTGTCTAATTAAATGCTGAACTCTGATGTATTCTTGTCACTTTGGTTTCGTAGTCCCCCACTATAATGGAGAATGAGGTAGTGGTTAAGATTTAAGAAGATAAAAGTAGATAGCTACATACAATTTGGACAAGAGTTCATATCGTTGAATATGTCAATAATCTCATGCAGCCGCAACATGCCTTTATAGTTTAATTGTTTCATTACAAATCTTTTGACTAGAGTATTCTATCACATTGGTTTCTCTAGGCCAAGCACCATATTCACCGGTCCCCCATAATGCGAGAATCATGAGCAAGGAAGTTGTTACAATTTGGACAAAGCTCATATCGTGGAATATGTCAATAATCTCATGCAATGGTGGAGATACTGGCAACATGCCTTGGTACCTAAATGATTCGAGGCTTGTCCTGTATCTCCTCGATTTTTTTTTATGATTAAACACAATACTTTTAACACACAGTACACAGCCTTTACTATTGCCTTGTCATTTTGTCCACCAAGCATTTTGTCATTTTGTCAGCTTGAGGATCCGGTCTCTTTGTGAGGAGTTTCAGATAGCGGCAAAGCCATCATGGCCGCTGAGGGGATCCGGGATCCAAGTGTGGGTTCTGACCCGGTGGTACACGCTGGCAAGGGTTTCCCTTGGGACAAATTTTTGCTGTAACAAAAAATGAGGAAGGGGAAATTAAAAAATTGAAAAGGGAAATGGGAGAAATAGGATGTTGAAAAAATGGTAAATGGAAAAATGGAAAGGGAAACGGGAAAAGAGGAAAATAAAAGAAGAAAAAAGTGGAAAAAGGCAAAAGGAAAAGAGAAAAGCAAGAGGAATTGGGAGATGGAGTCGAATGTTCTTATTTGTGTAATTTTAAAAATATGAATTCATTTAATAATTGCTACAGTGTATTATTTAGAGTTCCTAGCTATGCCCAGCAAGGCTGGGCTCCATTTCTAATATTATATTATTATTTTAGTTCAAAAAAGCGTATCAAGAAACGTTACAAACACTGGGTTTTTTTTTCGAACACAGGGTTTTGTTTCTGAGGATGCCAATTAGAAGCATTAAATAAGAGGATGCCAATTAGAAGCATTAGTTAAGAGCCATCTAGTGACTTCCCTTTCTTCTTCTGATGTTTCTTCAGATTCTACTATGCTTGCAAGATGACGCGTTACAGATTCATCATCTTTGTTATACTTCCCAATAAACATGTCGAGCCTAAGTATTGCCTTCCACTGTTCTTTCTTTGAGACAATTCAAATTCTCACAAATTTCTTCAAAAGTCGGTTGTCTATTTGGTAGATCTTCTAGGCAACGACGTATGATGTTGCAAAGATCCCCAAGTAGGTAGGAGTACAAGTTATGCTTAAGCTTAAGAAAAGCGTCCCTCACACAGTTATACGACGGCTTTCCTGTAAGGATTTCTAAGCAGAGGATGCCAAAACTGTACACATCTACCATTCTTGAGTATGTACCGCCAGACATCTCTGGGGCCATGTAATACTTTGTGCCGTTCATGTCTGTGTGGGTATCTGCAGTATCAAACTCTTGTTTTGAAATACCAAAATCAGCAAGCTTGACACAAAAACTTCCCTCCCCTGTATTCTTCATCAGGATATTAGCAGGCTTTATGTCCCTATGGACCACATAAATTGCATGTAAACTACTCAATCCCTTGGCAATCTGAAGCATGATATCTATTGACTACTTCAAAGAAAATGGAGTGCGTTTTTCCCAAGTATTTCTTTTCTTTATGAGGCTTTTTAAATGCTCGTCCATGAACTCCAATACAAGAGCTTTTCATAATAGCTCATGTTTTTCAAAACATGAGCATGTTCATAACAGCTGAAAGATATCAGTATCTATAGTATTAAAGATACAGAAGCAGGTTTAGTTGTCGCTTACCACATAGTATAAGAATGGAAGACTTTCTAACTTCTCAGCAACTTTTAACTTCCTGAATACTGACCTCTACTGAAGTAGCAAACCTCAAATCCATGTACCAAAAATGGTAGAAGAATGCCAAACTTAATAAGGATGACCTAAAGTAACAAATAAGCAAAAGAGTGCAGATTGTAGATTTTTCCAATTTTTCAGCATGAGACAGGAAATGGCACTAAGAGGTAGGTAAACAATGAATATATGTTAACAAGATCCGCAGAAAAGTTCTCACAGACAGAAAAGCGGCCGCATTTCTAGTATTATATTACTATTTTAGTTCAAAAAAGCGTATCAAAAAATGTTACAAACATATGGTATTTTTTTTTGAGGACGCCAATCATTATCCCCATCACAAACACAAGATAAGAGCCATATAGTGACATCCCTTTCTTTTTCTGATGTTTCGTCAGATTTTACTATGCTTGCAAGATGACAAATTACAGGTTCATCTTTATTATACTTCCGCCGAAACATGTCGAGCCTATTGCCTTCCACTGTTCTTTCTTTGAGACAATTCAAATTCACACAAATTTCTTCAAAAGTAGGTCGTCTATCTGGTAGATCTTCTAGGCAACGATGTATGATGTTGCAAAGATCCCCAAGTAGGTAGGAGTACAAGTTATACTTAAGAAAAGCATCCCTCACACAGCTTTTACGACGGCTTTCACCGTGGGATTTTAAGCGAGGATGCCAAAACCATTACACATCTACCATTCTTGAGTATCTACCGCGGACATCTCTCGGGGCCATGTATAACTTTGTGCCCTTCATGTGCGTGTGGGTAGCAGTTGTTATCAAACTCTTGTTTTGAAATACCAAATCGCAGCTTGATACAAAAACCCCTCCCCCGTATTCTTCCATCGGGGATATTAGCAGGCTTTATGTCCCTATGGACCACATGAATTGCATGTAAATTACGCAATCCCTTAGCAATCTGAAGCATGATATCTATTGACTGCTTCAAAGAAAATGGAGTGCGTTTCCCCAACTATCTTCCAAATTTATTTGCTTGGTTATGAGGCTTTTTAAATCCTCATCCATGGACTCCAAAACAAGAGCTTTTCTGCCAGTGTGACCAAGTAATTGTACTATGTGGGAGCAATCAGTGGCCTTCAACTCCATAAATATTTTATACTCATATTCGAAGTCCACCTCGGAAGAAAACTCTTTTAGAGCTACATTTTTTCCTCGCCAAAGCGCTTTCCTGACAGTTCCTTTCTGTCGAGGCACCAGTCTATTAACACGCTCACAGGTTTGGGGATGACCTGTAGCCCTCTTCTTTCAAAAATTTCTTTACAAACACGACCAAAACTAAATACATCAATGCCTGTTTGCTCGCCACTCTGATCAGAACAGGGATAGGTTCAATACGCTGTATGTTTTATACGGAATATGTATGAATTGTATTCTTCACATCATCAATTATCTCACAAAACAGACCAGTAATTCCAAATATCATGAATAGTGAATATGCAAAGTCTTTCTTTCCATCATCACTAATGCCAAAAAACTCACCAGTTCGGCCAAAACCCATGAAACGAAAGTCTTCCTTTGCACATTGATGAAGTAGTTGCAGGCCCCTTTTCAAAACGTCGAGGAGCTCCATTGCCACACTCATTGCAGACTCCTGTTGTGTTTCATTTTTAAGATTATATTTCCAACCTAGCAACACATAGCTTTCTATCTGAGTTACAAGAATTTTAAAAAGACGACAATGGCTTTTGAAACGAATCTGCCTCCGGAGTATACTCTCAATTTCCTCAAGGGTTTTTTCAGGCCAAGCAACCAATTCGCTGGAAATCTGACCTCCACCCGCCATAATGAAAAATGATGGAGCGGAGAGGAACATAAGAACAGAATAAGTCTTTGCAAATTACCCATGCAAAAGTCTTCGCGGAGAGGAAGTCGCTACAATTTGGACAGGTAAAGAGCATGTGTCGGATCGTGGAATATGCTAATAATTTAATGCATAGCCATAATTTATAATTTGATTGTCTAATTAAATGCTGAACTACAGTATTCTTGTCACTTTGGTTTCTGTAGTCCCCCACTATAATGGAGAATGAGGTAGTGGTTAAGATTTAAGAAGATAAAAGTAGATAGCTACATACAATTTGGACAAGAGTTCATATCGTTGAATATGTCAATAATCTCATGCAGCGGCAACATGCCTTATAGTTTAATTGTTTCATTACAAATGCTGCACTAGAGTATTCTATCACATTGGTTTCTCTAGGCCAAGCATCATATTCACCGGTCCCCCCCATAATGCAGAATGGGGGAGTGGTTGAGAAGTCAAGGAAGTCGCTACAATTTGGACAAAGCTCATATCGTGGAATATGTCAATAATCTCATTCAATGGTGGAGATACTGGCAACATGCCTTGGTTTTATTGTTTAGGACCTAAATGATTCGAGGCCTGTCCTCGGTATCTCCTTGAATTTTTTTTTTTTGCGTATTAAACACAATACTTTTACCACACAGTACACAGCCTTTACTATTGCCTTGTCATTTTGTCCACCAAGCATTTTGTCAGCTTGACCAGCCGGTTAACATTCATCCAGGGAGGATTCTCTGGAAGGATCCGGTCTGCTGTGAGGAGTTTCACATAGCAGCAAGCCATCGTGGTCAGTGAGGGGGATCTAGGATCCAAGGTGTGGGCGGTTCTGACCGGCGTAGTACACGCGGGCAAGGGTTTCCCTTGGGAAAAATTTTTGCTGTAACAAAAAATGAGGAAGGGGAAATTAAAAAAGTGAAAAGGGAAACGGGAGAAATAGGATGCTGAAAAAAAGGTAAATGGAAAAATAGAAAAGGGAAACGGGAAAAGAGGAAAATAAAAGAAGAAAAAAGTGGGAAACGGCAAAAGGAAAAGAGAAAACCAAGAGGAATTGGGAGATGGAGTCGAATGTTCTTATTTGTGTAATTTTAAATGAATCCATTTAATAATTGCTACAGTGTATTATTTAGAGTTCCTAGCTATGCCCAGCAAGGCTGGGCTCCATTTTTAATATTATGTTATTATTTTAGTTCAAAAAAGCATATCAAGAAACGTTACAAACACTGGTTTTTTTTTTCGAACACAGGATTTTGTTTCTGAGGATGCCAATTAGAAGCACTAAATAAGAGGATGCCAATTAGAAGCATTAGATAAGAGCCAGCTAGTGACTTCCCTTTCTTCTTCTGATGTTTCTTCAGATTCTACTATGCTTGCAAGATGACGCATTACAGATTCATCATCTTTGTTATACTTCCCAATAAACATGTCGAGCCTAAGTATTGCCTTCCACTGTTCTTTCTTTGAGACAATTCAAATTCTCACAAATTTCTTCAAAAGTCGGTCGTCTATTTGGTAGATCTTCTAGGCAACGACGTATGATGTTGCAAAGATCCCCAAGTAGGTAGGAGTACAAGTTATGCTTAAGCTTAAGAAAAGCGTCCCTCACACAAATATACGGCGGCTTTCCTGTAAGGATTTCTAAGCAGAGGATGCCAAAACTGTACACATCTACCATTCTTGAGTATGTACTGCCAGACATCTCTGGAGCCATGTAATACTTTGTGCCCTTCATGTCTGTGTGGGTATCTGCAGTATCAAACTCTTGTTTTGAAATACCAAAATCGGCAAGCTTGACACAAAAAATTCTCTCCCCTGTATTCTTCATCAAGATATTAGCAGGCTTTATGTCCCTATGGACCACATGAATTGCATGTAAACTACTCAATCCCTTGGCAATCTGAAGCATGATATCTATTGACTGCTTCAAAGATAATGGAGTGCGTTTTTCCCAAGTATTTCTTTTCTTAATGAGGCTTTTTAAATCCTCGTCCATGAACTCCAAAATAAGAGCTTTTCATAATAGCTCATGTTTTTCTTTAGGGTATTTTACATAGGGTATTTTTTTTTTAGGACGCCAATCATTATCCCCATCACAAACACAAGATAAGAGCCATATAGTGACATCCCTTTCTTTTTCTGATGTTTCGTCAGATTTTACTATGCTTGCAAGATGACAAATTACAGGTTCATCTTTATTATACTTTCGCCGAAACATGTCGAGCCTATTGCCTTCCACTGTTCTTTCTTTGAGACAATTCAAATTCACACAAATTTCTTCAAAAGTAGGTCGTCTATCTGGTAGATCTTCTAGGCAACGACGTATGATGTTGCAAATATCCCCAAGTAGGTAGGAGTACAAGTTATACTTAAGAAAAGCGTCCCTCATACAGTTATACGGCGGCTTTCCTGTAAGGATTTCTAAGCAGAGGATGCCAAAACTGTACACATCTACCATTCTTGAGTATCTACCGCCAGACATCTCTGGGGCCATGTATAACTTTGTGCCCTTCATGTCTGTGTGGGTATATGCAGTATCAAACTCTTGTTTTGAAATACCAAAATCAGCAAGCTTGATACAAAAACTTCCCTCCCCTGTATTCTTCATCAGGATATTAGCAGGCTTTATGTCCCTATGGACCACATGAAGTGCATGTAAATTACGCAATCCCTTAGCAATCTGAAGCATGATATCTATTGACTGCTTCAAAGAAAATGGAGTGCGTTTTCCCCAACTATCTTCCAACCAACTATCTTCCAAATTTATTTGCTTGGTTATGAGGCTTTTTAAATCCTCATCCATGAACTCCAAAACAAGAGCTTTTCTGCCAGTGTGACCAAGTAATTGTACTATGTGGGAGCAATCAGTGGCCTTCAACTCCATAAATATTTTATACTCATATTCGAAGTCCTCCTCGGAAGAAAACTCTTTCAGAGCTACATTTTTTCCTCGCCAAAGCGCTTTCCTGACAGTTCCGTAAGAACCTTTTCCTAAATGTTCTGATGAGATTATTAGTTCACTCTCTGGAATAGCTGGTACAAGTACTGTGCCGAGCAATTCGTGAACACCAATTTCCTCAGAGTCAGAACTTTTGGTCAAAATCATTTCCTTGAGCCCCCACGTAGCATGCAAAACATTTTCAACAAACCTAGGGCGTTTATGATCCTTTCTGTCGAGGCACCAGTCTATTAACATGCTCACAGGTTTGGGGATGACCTGTAGCCCTCTTCTTTCAAAAATTTCTTTACAAACACGACCAAAACTAAATACATCAATGCCTGTTTGCTCGCCACTCTCAGAATCAGAACCATGAAAGGCAGCAATTTTAAACATGAGGTTTCCATCTTCTTTACACTTCACTAGGATATTAGAGGGAGTTATATTCCTGTCCGCCTCAACAACTTCATGTAAATAAAACATTCCTTTAGCAACTTGGAGTATGATGTCAGTTGGACTGGCTGGATTGCTTTCTTCCTTCTCTTCAAACCTTTTAAGATTCATACTCATAGCAAGGATTTTCCTTCCTCCGTCAATTTTAGAATGTTGACCAAACACCTCTACTATGTAGGGGCAATTATTGGCCTCCAACTCGCACCAAAGTGCGTTTCTTACGATTCCAACAGTATGCATTCCCAAAATTGTGTCTTGCATTGATATATCAATTTCTCCAACTGGTTCCTCCAACAGCTGAAAAATAGAGCTTACATTCCTTTGGGCCCCAGGCGTTAGACTCGCTATGAGGGCAATCTTGTCTTCTTCATAAGAGGATGGAATACGACACTTGAGCAAAGACCAATCACATTCTACTGTACGTTGGAGGCGCTTGATATCATCACCACCATATCCTTCACTTGTATCAACTTGTTGCAGTAGCAAATTGTTCATCATTTGACAGTACTTCTTCACATCATCAATTATCTCACAAAACAGACCAGTAATCCCAAATATCATGAATAGTGAATATGCAAAGTCTTTCTTTTCATCATCACTAATGCCAAAAAACTCACCAGTTCTGCCAAAACCCATGAAACAAAAGTCTTCCTTTGCACATTGACGAAGTAGTTGCAGGCCCCTTTTCAAAACGCCGAGGAGCTCCGTTGCCACACTCATTGCAGACTCCTGTTGTGTTCTATTTTTAAGATTATACTTCTCCCAACATAGCGACACATAGCTTTCTATATTTTTTACAAGGTATTTAAAAAGACGACAATGGCTTTTGAAACAAATCTGCCTCCGGAGTATACTCTCAATTTCCTCAAGGGTTTCTTCAGCCCAAGCAACCAATTCGCTGGAAATCTGACCTCCACCCGCCATAATGAAGAATGATGGAGCGGAGAGGAAGGAACATAAGAACAGAATAAGGAAGTCGCTACAATTTGGACTGGTAAAGAGCATGTGCCGGATCGTGGAATATGCTAATAATTTAATGCATAGCCATAATTTATAATTTGATTGTTTAATTAAATGCTGAACTACAATTTGGACAGGTAAAGAGCATGTGCTGGATCGTGGAATATGCTAATAATTTAATGCATAGCCATAACTTATAATTTGATTGTTTAATTAAATGCTGAACTACAATAAGGAAATCGCTACAATTTGGACAGGTGAAGAGCATGTGCCGGATCGTGGAATATGCTAATAATTTAATGTATAGCCATAATTTATAATTTGATTGTTTAATTAAATGTTGAACTACAGTAACTTATTCTTGTCACTTTGGTTTCTGTGGTCCCCCAGGTAATGGTTAAGATTTAAGAAGATAAAAGAAGATAGCTACATACAATTTGGACAAGAGTTCATATCGTTGAATATGTCAATAATCTCATGTAGCGGCAACATGCCTTATAGTTTAATTGTTTCATTATAAATGTTGCACTAGAGTATTCTATCACATTGGTTTCTCTAGGCCAAGCATCATATTCACCGGTACCCCCTCCCCCCCCACATAATGTAGAATGAGGGAGTGGTTGAGTCGTGACAACGTGCCTTGAAGTCGCTACAATTTGGACAAAGCTCACATCGTGGCAACGTGCCTTGAAGTCGCTACAATTTGGACAAAGCTCATATCGTGGCAACGTGCCTTGGTTTTATTGTTTACCTAAATGATTCGAGGCCTGTCCTCGGTATCTCCTTGAATTTTTTTTTGCGTATTAAACACAATATACTTTACCACACAGTACACAGCCTTTACTATTGCCTTGTCATTTTGTCCACCAAGCATGTGCAACACTTAAGTGTGGCCCCCGGTTGTTATCTTCCTGACCCCGTCCTCGTATAATTTGGGTCCCATAGGCCGATTGGCTTCCGCGGACGATAAAATAACCTTCCTTCCTTTCTTCCTTCCTTTAAACCCTCTTTACATGCAATAATTTAATCGGGTAAAGAGGGTTTAAAGAGGCCAAGACGTCTTGGCCACGTCTTGACGTCTTGGCCACGTCTCTACTCTTGACGCGGCCAAGACGTGTTCAATCGTGTCAAACGTGTGGGCATGTTTCTAATGTTCACGCGATTTCCTTATCTTCCTTGCCAAGCCAAAAATCACTGGCTAATTCTGCATCATGGTATGGAAAGTTGAAACTCCTAGCTCGGATGTCTGGACTAGCTTTGATGCCTGGAAAGCTGAAACTCGTAGCGACATCCTTCAACTCCATGGCAAAATCAACACAACAATCCGGCACAAAAAGGAGCCTTTTCTTTTCTATAACCATTGTGTTGTTTTTAAACTCCTTGTAGATTCTGTAGCAGAAGATGTGGAATTATGGTGGATGGATCAGTTCAAAAAAGAAACAGATTCGGTATCTGCAATGGCAGTGCTAAAGGGGCTTTTTGGGGTTTTAAAGAAGGGGCTCCAACTAGTTGGGCGCTGTGCAGAACAAGAGTCTGCTGAAAAGCTCTTTTTCCTGGTTTTTGGGTGTACTGGTGAGTTTTGTGAGATTATTGATGATGTAAAAATGTACTGTCAAATGATGAATAACTTGATAGTCCGTAGCCTACAATTTCATGATCCAACCAAAGAGCATGTTCTCAAAGAACATGTTCTCGAGAAACTCCAAGATAGAGTACAGTTAAAGTGTAGCATGCTCCAGAATCGCCTTTCATTCTCTGCTACTTATGAAAAAGGCAATTCTGCCCTCGTAGAAGATAATTCTGCCCTCCTAGCCTATTTAAAAGATCATCCCGAACGTTGGCTTTCGGGCGAAAAATGTGATGATTCCGTACGTTTTAGGATGGTTCAATTCTTGCAGGGACGAGTTGGAAATAGAGAAAGCATTGAAGAATGTGATATAGATATGGGAGAAACCATGAAAGAAACGGACACTTTTGAAATGGTCAAGGGATCACTCTGGTCCCAAGTACCAGTGGCCATCAAAAAGTTTAGATTGAAAAGTGATTTTGATAAAGAATATGACGCAGTAATGAGGTTGGACCCCGCCAGAAATTGCTCGCACATAGTACAGGTATATGGTCATTCAGAACTTAATGGAGGAAGGAAAGCTCTTGTTATGGAGTTTATGCATATGGATTTAATAAGTCTGAAGAAGAGGAGGGAAGAAAACAATCCAGTGCGACCATTTTCCCAAGAGGAGTCAATCGATATCATGCTCCAGATTGCCAAGGGAATGAAGTATTTGCATAGAAACAATGTGATTCACGGGCAAATAGATCCCTCTAATATCCTGGTGAACAACACTAAGGAGCACAAAGTTCTCATTGTCAAAATTGCTGCTTTTGGTCGTAAAGCACGTGAATGGGAGATTAATGATGAAAAAATTAATGATGTAGAGCAGTTTGCTGAGTTTTGCTCATATATGTTTCAAGAAAACAGTATAAAGACAATAGTAGAAGCTCGTTACAAGAGTTTTGAAGAAGTTTGTTATCATCTGTGGGAGCTGAAGGAAAAACTTTTGACCCAAAGCAGACGGACAGAGATGGAAGAACTCGATCAGTTCTGCGAGCTGGGTGCTCCAGTTGTGGCAATAGATAACAATTGGGAATGCAAGGATGAAGCAATCGGGAAGCTTTTAGAATGCGGCTATGTTCAGATCTGCCAAGAAGACGAAGACGAGCAGCTGCTCTTTGTGTATGTAATCAGGCCTCCAGATCTGAAATCCCTGCTGGAAGCATGCGCCACAGGGAAGAATTTGATCATCACATCTGCATTATGGAAAGACCCAGAAACCCAAATCGCATTAAAATCGCACCATTATGTGAAATCCCAATTGATTATACAAGAAAAAACGGCCGGGCTGCTGCATTTCACTTTAGGATCCTTCGAATCTGAGATAATCTCCTCCGGTTTAGTGCCTTATCATGCTTCACGATCAAAGCAAGGTTCGGATTCGGAAGAATGGAAAGCCTGTCAGATCTACCAGTTTGACAGCAGCATGCTGGAATCAAATGATCGGGAAAAATACGCAATCAAAGCCTGTTCTGATCAATCTGTCTGTGTCAAATTGATGATAGAGCCGTATGCGAAATTAGACGAATTGCATCTGCATTTAAAGCTCCATGTGAGCAATCTGCAGGTTGGGGTTTTGAAATCCAAATTCGTCGCTGCGAAGAACAGATTAGGGGCTTTTCCGGATTGGATCAAGCTTTCATTCAATCCCAGTTGGGCGGATATGTGCGTGCCCAAATTTCTGTCTTCTGCCGGAGATGGGAACTATGGATCAAAGGGCCCTGTATCACTCAACGTGATCAGGAGGTCAACGGAATATTGTGAGTCCTTGGATAAGCTACAAGAAGAAAAGGGTGGTGCTGCATTTGAGTGGAGACTGCAAAGATGGAAAAATGGAAAGAAATACACAAAATCTCTCTCGTTTTCTCCCCAACTGCCTTTCCGGGGCACTGGTCCCGCACTGCGGAATCTAGATGACATTGCCTGGATTCTTCCTCTTGATCGACGATTGGATCACCTGCAAATTGAAGTCCATCTTGAGTTTCAAATGCAATATCTGGAGCTCCTTGGGCAGTTTGTCAAAACTTCAAGGCAGTTTGTCAAAACTCCAAGGTGGAATGGCCAAAATTTCCACTTCGTCTATAGGCTTCCCATCGCCTTACCTACTCTTACGTCTTGAAATAGACATAAGGACTTGACCTTTGGGTCATTGCAACCATCTAAGAACTTGACCTTTGGGTCTAGAATGGGGGCAACCATATTTAGAGTTATGAAAGTACTTGTAACTTGGTTATCTTATAATTCAAAGCTTTCCAATATAATCTTGCCATCTGAACTTATTTAGGAAGGAGGAAGCAGCTTCAATTAGATTGGATAATTTACCATCCGTAACGTTTATGACCTTGAAATTTCAAGGGCTTTTGTTTTTTAGGTAACTTTGTAGCTCAAAGGTTTTTGGTGGCAATTTAGAAGCGCCACCAATTTTTCCATCAGTATAATTTTTGTTACAGTTTCATTACAACATGTTTCAGTAACCATGTTTCATACATCCAAAAATCATGTTTCAGTACATTCATACTGCAAAAACCACGTTTCAGTTCTTCATCATTACACTGAAAAACAACAGACAAAATACTCCACAACAAGGAAACTCCTTAAAAACCTGCATGCAAACAACACAAACATTAAAATCGAACACAAGGAAAAAAAACAACTGAAACAACAGAATCTCATACCTGATTTAGTACACGAAATGCTAAATCACCCGTAACCTGAAAAAGAGTAAGCAAGGTTACGTAAAAACGGGTAAAAGCATGCTATGGTGTATCAAAAATGCGCATTTTGACGCCACAATTTGGCACCTTCTTTGTGGTAGAATCGGGTGGTGCATACCGAAGCGGAGATTGCGGGAGTGCGAATTAATGAGCGTCGGTTATCTTGAATTTTATGCCACGTCATTGTCCCTCATTCTGAATTAAGAAATAATCACCTCTTCTTTGCGCTTTTTTGCCGCTCCTTGCCGATTGAACCCTAATGGAGTCGAATTGAATGCCACTGGTTACACGATGAAATCTCTCCTCAAACAAGAGATTGTGCCCCATGAAGATCTAAAGAAGCTTTGGGGTGACAGAGTTCCAAATAAATCTAGCTACAGGTATTTTCCCCCAAATGTTTGTTCAAACTGAAAAATTAAGGCATATGTTTACTTGTACAGGTTGAAGAACCTGAGCATGAACAATACAAAGAGTTCACGCAAATTTACAAAAGAATTACAGGGAAGCCACATACATGGGGTGGAATGGCTCCACGGAACACTCGGCGGTGGCTTATTATGTCAAGATATAATGGGAAGAGCTTCTCGGATTATTATAAAACTCCCGATGAGAAAGCAGAGGCCAGTTCTTCTAGACCCAAGAGAAAGCATAGGCAAATCCAACCTGACCAGGAAGAAAATAGTAAAAGTGATAGGGATGACGAAGATGATAAGGAAAAAACCAAATCAGGTTCCTCTAGACCACACATTCAATCTGAACTCACAATCAAAACAGAAAAGCAGAGCAATGTTCTGAGACCAAAACATGCCATTGCAGGTATGTTCAATTATTAGTTGTATTACAACAGTTAAAAATCTCAAGCTTAACCTAGATTGTTTCTATCAACACAGAAAAGGTAACTTCAAATCCACTTCAAGAATCAGGTATGTCTACTACCGTTTTGCATCATGTTGGCTGTATTGTCATGTTGTGTCTCTATGATGCCATCTGTGGGGCATTTCGTGCAATGGATGCCAGAATGAGGTATGTGTGGTCTGGTGAGTGATGAGTTATTGGCATGTTGTTTGTGGTGTAGTGATGAGAATAATGCTAGCATTTGTGGTGTGGTGTGTCTCCGTCGTGGTGGAGTGGGGCGTTGTGCTACCATTGGTGCTAATAGTGTTGCTATCCACCATGTCCCATACCACACCACACCCCACCATCTCCCACCACTACACTCTACCATCTCCCACCACCCACTCCACCATGTCCCCACACCACCCCTCCACCACACTCCACCACCACCACTCCTCCACCACCCACCAACACCACCACACTCCACCATGTCCCACACCACTCCACCACCACCACGCCACCACCACCACACACCACCACCCTGCACAATATCCCACCACTCCTTGCTACCATCACAACGTGTTGTGTGGTGTGTACTGTGCTATGTTGTGTGGTGTGTGGTATATGGTGGTGTCTAGAGAGTACCTTGTGTTGTGTGGTGTGTAATTGTGGTCTTCTATCAGTACGTAGCTTACTATGTTAGGAGGCTGACATATATGTAGTGTTTTGTTTTGCAGACTATGGCAGACTTGTGAAGGAATGGTTGGCTGCAACATCAGCTAGGTTTGATAGATGCAAAGCAACGCATTGCAAGCAAACGAGAATAGGAAAAATGATATCAAAAAGAAAGATTGAGTTGATGGAGCATAAAGCATCGTAAATTAGAGTTGATTTACGCGGATGGCAATCAATCATGACAAAGAACCGAAGCAACAGAAGGTGTTGGGTTGTGTGTTTAACCAAAGGATGAAGAGCTAAAATGGTACAAAGTGTTGGCTGGGCTGAATCAATTAAATAAGGAACTAGCGAAACTAAAATTGAGCTAAAGGCATGTGAAGACTTATCACGGAGCTGCAACCTCTAATGCAAAGATTTGAGATTTTTTCGGCGTGAGTGGTCATGACACTCCTTTAGATCCTCGTGACTTCCAATGCTTCCCCGAAGGCGAAGAAGAGGGTGATGAAGGTTGTCCATTTTGTGGACGGTGTCGAGGAAATGGGAGGGTAAAATTTTGCCGGTTGTGATAGCAAAAAATGATCCACCAATTATCAAATTCTATGTCTATCACACCATTTGAGGTAAATATTATCATCTCTAACCCTCGTCTAAAGACTCTATTGATTTTGAATTTGTTTTACTGAGACACTCTAGAACCTCACGGCCGCCGGTTATTGCCCACATTATGTCGAGAGACATGGCTTTTGGCTTTTGGTGTTCGAGTGGTACCACAAGAACCAATAGACACAAGTAAGTGCCTTAACTAATGTTTCTTCGATGTTGTCACAGTGCTCATTGACTTAGTGTTTGCAGAATTGAAAAGTGAGACCAAGGATATCCAATAGTTATCCACCTCGATTAGTTATGAGACCGCAAAGATACCTCCCCGGTGCACCTAGAATTCACCCCATTCGATATTTCAAAGTCAAACCCTACCGATAATAGCATGGAGAATCCAAAACGAAATTTTGATAGTGAATCCGAATGCGTCATATCAATATCAAGGTACCGATGCCACATACATGATTTATTTTTTGTATTTTTCTTGGTCTTCCTCATTTCAATTATGTTACAGATAAATGCTATCGTACCGGAAGCCAACACGAAGAGATTCCTAGTGCATCTGTTTTAGTGGAAAAAATTAATTCCCTTGACATTCATTCTTTTTGGGGATCCTTCACGGCACAAAAGTTCTCGTCAATAACATGAGCCAAATGCGGATCTTGGTGATGAAGTTGACAAAGAAACCCCGGATCTGGACAAGATGCGACCGCTCATCAAGTCCAATACAACCTCAACCAAGAAAAACCAAGGGGTTAATCGAAATTCTCCTTGTTCTCGATTTTAATAGGTTTTAGGCAAATTTTATGACTTGAAAGAGAGGATCCTGCAGATCGGTAGTTTAAGTGACCGGTCCAAAAATTAAACCTTCAAAAGGCCGGATTTTTCGGGCTTGGATTACATGAGTTCTTAGAATGGTATTTTCAAAATTTGAGATTGCATTGTGGTCAAAGATGGCTAAGAGTAATGTTGACTTGTTGATGAGAAAGTTTCAGCAGGAATATAAGGGCGCATTTCTTTTTATTTGGGAATCGATGACTGCATCAACACAAAATTAAAAGTGGTTAATAAAACCAATTTTCCTTAAGGATCTGTCCAAAGTGTACCAGAAATACTAGAAATACCAAGTGAAAAACACATTGTTGATAGATGACAGCAGATATAAGGGTTCTGCCAACCAGCCGAACACAATGATATGTCCAAATAGTTTTGCTCCCGACAGGTTGGATTCCAATTTCCTTTTGGAGCAACTCAAACCATGGTTGGACGGACTTCTGGCTGCAGAAAGTGTGCCTGCTTATGTGAAGGAACATCAAATGTGAAAATTCTTAGATGTGAGACATCCCAGAAAGGGAAATCTGTAGACTTAGAATACGAAGAGGACATGAAGAAGCTTATGATGTCAATTTCTATGCTATCATCAATTACTCAAAGTGGAGCCTATTCTTCTTAAAAAGTCTTATTCAAAGGTGGAGCCTGAGCTAAGGTTAGTCTATACTTATTCATATATTTTATTTTAATCATGTTGTCTAATATGTTTTTTTTTTTTAGATATTTTGGCTAGCAAGGGTTTGGACTTCCTTGTGGCTTCCTTCTCGGACTATTTCTTCTTTTGCATATGACTAGAGGAAGATGAGCTTAGACCATGCAACACTACAAGCTAAAAGTTGGATTGCTTGAATTTGTTTTGGCTGCCGGTGAAGAACATGTGAACAATCGTTGAACTGTTTCAGCTTATGCCAAGATTGATGTCACGCCGCGAGAATGAGCTTCATGCACATCATATCCTAGATATTGACAAATTTCCAACTATCTTGTAAGGGAACTATAGTTGGTTTGCTTTGGCACAGAGGGGGACCTGCTCCCCCAGCCAAACTATAGCTCCCCTATATAAAGTCACCTAGAGCATAATTAAATCATTATCTTTTTGTAATGTTAAGACTTTTTAACATGTTGTTTGATGTTATTTACGTCAATTTTGGTCAATGTTCGCTATAAAGTTTCTAGTACATAAATGATCCAACTCAAGAAACAAGGCCTCAGTGTATTTTCTTTCTGCAATCCCTTTTTGAAACTGTTTCCTCCAACTATGCCAAGCCAAAATCTTGATTTTTTATCTCTTTCAACTAGTTGGTGTTGTAGAATATAGAGCCTACTCCACTTTCATGATCAAGGACCCTTCCAACTTGGCTTGAAATCCATTTCCCTCCAACTCACCAACATATTCAAGAAATAACTAATCATCACTACCTTTCAGTTGCCACATAAATAAACAAAAGTGTTATCCCATCAACAAAAATGTTTGACATATAGAATTCCAAAATGGCAAGGTAAGAAAATCACAATTAATGCATCTGTGCTTTTATATATCTAGCTTGAAATGGACATCTGAATAGTCATTAATTGAATATTCTTATCATTTCAAATGTTTATATATGTTGAAGTATCTCATTCCCATTTGTATATGCTACCTAGACGTTATTATTAGACATGGCGTAAGGTCTGTTGTTGAGTGTAATTAAAAATGGATGCTCATTATTGCCAAGCTTTAGCAACTTTTGTGTTTAGATATACAAGAAATTTATCGCGGCGGCCTTGCGGCCGCCGCGAACATTTCTCTTCTCCAACCCACTGCAAAAGAAGTTTTGTGCTAAGTCGAATAGATCTCAATTCTGGACATTTTTGAGCTGCGACGATAGATATGTATGTTGATTGCAGTTCACATATTGTGAGGCAAGTCAAGACATGCCTGTTCGACCCCATATTCTTTTTGGGAATGGTCTAGAGTGCCCAACATAGAATATTCCCTCATAAACTACTGCGAATCTAATGGCCTCGAAAAATTTAGAACATGTGAAATGATAATACACCCTACAAATAATGGAATATTACAAACTGCCTATATGTAGAGATGAGACAAAAAGTAAGTAGTTTTCAAAGTTAGTATGTCCCATAGGCCGATTGGCCATCGTGGACAATAAAAATCGTTCAATAACCATAACAAACCATCCATATTTTATCTCGAAATTTGCCCAACGTTCCATGACGAAGGCGAAATTGGGTCTCTTTTTTTCTTTGGGGTGTAATTTTATCTTTGCCACATGGCACTCTTCTACAATGTGGAATGGAAGTTGGGTAGCTACAAGTGCATGACGAGGGCTCTCAGATTACCATTTATCGTGGCTCGTTCTAGACCCAAAGCACCAGGTTTTTGGAGTGACCACAGTTTGAATCCTTATTCGCAGTTTTGAATGCTTAATTCATAGTTTTGAATGCGTAAGCGAAATTGGTTAGAAGACTCTGTTGTATTTGTCTTTGCTACGCATACAATGGTCTTTCAAAAAGGTTTGTTAACCCTAGAAGTAGTATGATTAACCTATAATTTGTTAACATCAAGAGTTCATATTGATATGGGTATTCTTGCTAGTTGAAATTGGTTGTTTCACGAACACAAAATTCTAACATTTGCATAGTATAGGCACCATATGCAACCATCTAACGGCATGTGAAGCAATGGTCTACAAAATTACATATGCAATGTGACACATCCGAAAGTGCATCAATTGGAATCCGGTGACACTAAGTTCCAAAATGCACAAACTTCACAAATAACAAATTAATATAGACATGGCACACTATTCTTTGCAAAATGTAACTCTCCTACACGGATTCATGTTATTTCTAATTGAATACTTTGGCATAAACACGAAGCTTAATATCCTATGATAAATGTTTAGATATTCTTGGAGCTATGATCTCAGGTGTAATATGAACTATGAATCATGAACTATGAATATTTCATGATATCCGCGTAACCCGATTGCAAACTCTGCGTGAAATCAATCATGTCTCCATTGCAAATTATGTTATTCAAGTGAGGAACAACCTCTCATCGAGACAAAGTCGCATTCGAAACACAAATGAGATGTTTATTGGTCATGGAAATGAATAAGCAAATTGTTTGCAAAAATGATTATCGTGGTTTAAGTCGAAGTTTTCTTGGATGGTACTTGGCAAATATCATAGCCATGCATGTTTAACACTAGCGGAAGATTGACCACTCCATGTGACCAATGTAATATAGATTGTATTCGGGTTGGAAGCTTGCAAATAGTTCATTAAAATATGAGCTATGTGGCACGCCCCTGTATCATTGTTACACTTCATGCCTCATGAGATTCCGGGGTTACATCTCCCATGATATGCATTGGCATGCTCTCTTCTACCGCTTTGCATGGCGTGTGGAAGATCATGACCGCATGCGGCTTAGATTATTTACACTTGTGAGGAAATATTGATCTCAAGCTCCTTTTGCACTTCTTGGAGAAAAACAACAATTATGTCACGAAGTTCTTGTAGGCGGCGGAAACGGATCTTGAACATATGTTACGAGAAAAGAAGGAGAAGCTCCTTGGGGATATGTTTACGACAATCCCTTTTTGGTGAAGCTACTCAAAGAAATCTCCATAGCCGCAATCTAAGGCGGCCTGAAAGCTCCATAGCTTCGCAATCTTTGAAGCTCGAATTGAAAAATCTACGAATCTCTAGGGGAAAACCTCGTCCCTGATTCATAGCTCGTGAATCGGAATAGCTTCGCAATCTCTAATCTCTGCAAAAAATTCCAACTTCGATTTTCCTTCTAGATGTTGAAGGAAAATTATGCGGAATGGATGCCACCATAGCTTAGCACGCATACGCTTTTTGCTTGGAAAGAAACTGACCTAGTAATTTTTGAACACATCGGAGTCAATTGCATTTTGTCAAATTTAGATGGGAGCTCGGGGGAGGGCTTGGAAGCTAAGATGGATCGGAATTGATGAGAATGCCCTAAAATGGCCGGTGGTTGCCCCCGTTTCCAAATGCCCCTTTTTAGCCCAATTCTGGCTGCCGGGAGGCTACGCTCCGCCATGATTTTTCTAAAGGATGGGAATAAGCTCTTCTTCTACGCGCCGGAAATAAGCTTCGAACTCTTTACTTTTGTTAATAACGCCATCGTCCAAAACGCTGAGACCACGGAGTAAGCCCACTAACCGCCATAGCCAATGCTCGAGCAATGAGCAGGGTCTTGAAGGCCCTTCATTTTTTCATCTTTTTTAAGAGCCCCTATTTTTTCCTTTAGAAATTCGGTCGAATCCAGGAAGAGGCATCAACACCGAATATGCCTAAAGAATCTTTCCCATAATAATTATACATGTATAGATATATTAATGTGAAGAGGAAAACAAAGTTTTGTAGAGGATGTTTATTGTATTGAATTACATTTTATCATCCATGGATACCAAATCGACTTATTACTGTTTTAGGTTAAAAAAAACCCATCTCGAGGTTTCTTCGAAGGAGTGAAATTTTTTGCAATGGAATTAGATATCATTTTTTGGATTTATTATTGTTTTGGGCTTATTGGTCTTCATGCACGATAAAAACTCATTCAATTTTATAAAACGTAGTTGTTTGCTTGCCATTTATATATTTCTAGATGGAAGGTCGAAGACAGGGGGATGGAATATTCTCAGTGTGTAAAACTTAATATTGCTCGTTTAAAATAAGGTGATCTAGAATTGCACCAATGTCTTATTGTTCAATTGCATATTGTCTTCTTAATAACCCAAATCCATGTCACTTTTCGAGGATAAGTTATATGAAAATGTTCAAAGGTCCAGATATCAATCCAAACTTGGAACTATAAAATTTGCAAAAGATGTTAGTTTCCAACTTATGGTGGATATAACACTCAAGCATGATCTATAGCTCTTTGTACTATTTTTTTAAAGATATGGCAACTGTTTCTTTGTTGCATTTTACTTGGGTTCTAAAGCATTTACAAGTCTCGATTAGTCAACTTTTACGATATAAGAAGAAACTTGCCACCGTCAATGCTCTTTTGCTTAGAGCTTCAACTCTTTGCAAGAGAAAACAAATTACACCACATCACATTAAATAAGATCCATTACATTAGATTGGGACACTTTTCAACAGATGGGAGTAAAGTGGGACTAAGTCGCATTAAATTAAAGTGGGTCATATTCTGATGTTTGGAACTCATGCATTAAAATGGGAGAAGGGGGGAAAAGAAAAGGGCACGTGCACAGGGAAAGGGGCAAGGTCAAAGGTTGTGAGGCTGGAGGCAAAGGGGCACCAATGAATGGGGAAGGGGGGGCCAAAAAGAAAGCCAATGAATTAATAAAAAAAGTTATGCACTAATAAATATTAAAATAATATGATAAATATTAATTGATATAATTAAGTAAACAATTCTTTTGGACCTCTTCTAGTTCCTAGATATCACTCTTCTTCTTGCCTTGTTATAAGAGAAAATGCCAAGGAAGCGGCTTCTACTTTCTTCTTCAGCCTTTTTCTGCTTATCTTCTCTTCGTCTGCTCCCCCTGCCGCACGACCTGCGCCATAGCTCCACCTTGCTTTTGTTCCATTTACCATCCAAATCTTCACATCATCCTTTCTAAAGAATCTTTGCGGCCACCAACTAGTTTCTTTCTTTCGCAAATGCATCCTCTTTTCTGCATTTTTTCGTTCCTTATTCCGTTCTCACAACTTCTGTTTATCCAATCTGACTAATTTATCTTTAACTCACTTTCAACTTGTCCATTTTTTATTTCTGCTAGGTTATGTAGAGATTATCAAAAACCAGGGGACAAATTGGTAGTAAATATGAGCAATTCAATCGGGAATCCGCCATTTTCCGCTTGTAAATTCCAGCGCTTTGGAGATGCTCACAAGAATGTCCCCTTGCGCCTTATTTTCCAGTGGAAGAGAATCAAGTATTTTGAATTGCAAGAGATTATTTGGCACACAAACCATTACATAAACCATTAACACACAATTACCATTAACATTATTAACACAAACCATTACATTTAACACATTTAAATTAAAATCCCCCTTAAACCCCCTTTGGTTTGGGTGCATATTCACACGGGGAGTTATTCCGGGCAACGAGAGCTGTCGGATGGGCATATTTGGCCTTTATTCCAAGATCTGGACCGTACATAGCGATCCTCGTTTGTGGGGTATGCATGTACAACTTTTTGTATACTGTATATTAAGCTTTGCAAAATACTATAAGGTTTGAGAGAATGTACTTAATGGTGTTAATTTTATACATGTATTATAAATTTTTTGGGGCTCTCGCTGCCCTACGTAACCCCCCGTGTAAATATGCACCCAAACCAAAGGGGGTTTAAGGGGGATTTTAATTTAAATGTGTTAAATGTAATGGTTTGTGTTAATAATGTTAATGGTAATTGTGTGTTAATGGTTTATGTTAACTAAAAATTTTTTTGCCCCTTCGGGGCCTTAAAGATGGTGTAGGGGTGTAGATATAGACATTACCTAATACTCTAATGATGGATTATGTATCATAGCCTCACAAATCTAACAAATTAGAGGTGCTCAAATTATAAAACATATAAATATTGCATAGAATTAGACATATAATATTATACCAATATACGAATTTGAATATACGAGGTAGCATGTAATAATAGAATTTATTAATAAGGAATGTCGTTTTTTCTCCAATTTGCCTACATCCATAGATGCATATAGCTTTGCGTTACGCAAGCATTTATAATGGTAGAAAAGGCCTGATTGCACAAGCTAGTGTCCTGTCAATGAGCTTATCCCTGGAACAAATTGAAGTGAGTAACTATTTCTATCATCCACAACAGAAGTCATGCAATCTCATAGATCAGACAAACAACAATGAGAAATAAAAGTTATACTGGAATCAAAAGATTGTTCATAAGGCCGCAGAGTTTAAGTTTACCTGCAATCATGTTTTGTTGTGAAATTTTAATTGCTAGCTCGTGGCATAGAATTACCAAGATAGGCTTTCTGCAAGCCTTCTAAACTCTGCACCAAGTTGCTAAACAGTAAAATCTTGTCTGTTAAGAATCATAAGCAAAAAAAGAAAAACGTAAAAAGATGTGCACATATAAACTACACTGCTTTAAATTGCAGCATCAAAAGTTTGTAACTTAATGACTTCTTTTGAACTTAATGTGATTACCGTAGATCTGAATGCATATTAAAAAATCCTCGCTTCAAATTGCAGCTCCTCCTCAACCTGTTCTTGATCCTCAAATGACCGCAACAAAAGCTCTTTAAAACTACGACTCTTGATCCTCAAATGACCGCAACAAAAGCTCTTTAAAACTACGACTCATGCCATGTTCAGGCATTTTGGGAGGTTCTCGTGGCAAACCATCTTTTTCCCATTCTTTTTGAGGCTGATACCAGCTATCATTGGTTGCAATATAGTCATCACTCTTCCAGCTATATTGTGCAGCAAATGCCTTGTTATGCCACGTTATGCCACGTTGCTAAATTTAATATATAAAACAATGTGCGTCTTTATGAAGTCAAATTAAATGCATGGAACAATAAACAGCGAGAATCTTGCGGTAGTTACTTTAAATGAACATGGGAGATGCTACCTAGTATTAAGCTTAAAATAAAACAAATGAAGTCTTTGCCAAGATAATTGAATCTACTGTAAAAGCTAATTGAAATAAGCAAGATAAGCCTTTAGCTTGCAATCTTCAATTCTCATTTGGGAAGAGTGGGAGTCCAAGCAATTTTAATGTGCATGTTATAAACATGGAAATGTCCACTTTGTCTTGAAAGCTACAATTATCACATAAAATGGCCTATATATCCAAATTCACTTAGCGTAATTGAAAATGCCATCATTGAGAAAAATCAAAAAGTGCATAGAAGGTTACCTAAAACTTATATTTTGCTCTGCTTGGAGATCACTCTCAAACCGAATGAGAAAACAATCATGGTAATGTAAGAGACTACTCAAAACTCCATTTAAGAGATCTTGCAGTAGCTTGCTTACAGCTTTAAGGGATCAATATATGTACGCTTAATTGCAACAAGAAAGCCGGGTTCAACGTATGCTAATAGTTTCTTCCACCCTCTTTTCAGTAATACAACAACATGGACAGTCCCAATACAACGACGTTAGCATGCAGGTAATCTCACTCCTCAACCCTAGTTTGTGTAAAGCAGCCATTTTCCTAGGGTATGACAATTACCTCGGGGACATAAACCATGTTGGCTTTAGAATTCTCAGTATCTTTGTTCCAAGCGCTTAGCATGATTTGCACCATCTAGTCTGGTATCAGAATCACTTCTTCGAAATGTTTCAATTAATAACAAATCATGGTCATCCAAAACGTCTCATGAGCTCATCTTGTCTCATCGAATGGCCCAAATAACACTAAATCAGACACTGGAAAAAGCTTTAGCGTAGAAAGCGAGCTCATGCAAATACCCTGCTTCCATCTTACAGTTGCAAATACCCTGTGACTTGCATCCATCTTACAGAAAGGGGGGCCGTGCTGCACATACCCTGCTTCGGCTTCAGAGAACCCTAAAACCCCAAAAATGAAGTGGAAGAGCCCGAGCCTTACATGCCTAGCATTTTTTTTTTTTCATCTTTCTTTAACCTAAAATTAGATACAAGGGTAAACGACCACCGTCGGATTGTTGAATCAACGAACCAAAAAGGGCGCACTCTAGAAATACTATTTAGTATGCCTCCACGAATATAACGCTGAAATCATAGGAAAACCATGTGAAAAATCGTATAAAACCACAAAAAAAAACCCCCTGTTATAATGCTACATATTTGGCATAAGCAATATGGTGAAGTTTTTTAAAGAAGTAGATCTTATGTACAAAGATGATACTACGAAATCTCTAAAATTTGAGGCAGATATGCAAGAAATGGACCCCCTCCGTGGCTGTTTAGGCGTGATCAACAGGCTAAAGGAGTAGATGGAAAAATTAAGCGAACAGGGGATGGAAAGTTTGAACTTTCGATGCGAGAAAATGGTGGGCGGATTTTAGGCGTTCTGCAGAACCAGGAGCTTCCGGCATGGTCTTATCTCGATATCAATTCCACCCCAGATCACCTTCTGCCGTCAATTTTAGATCTTACACTTCATTGTCGCTCCAGGACCCAGCTTCCTTCGCTTTCTACGCCAACAGCGTTGGCATTGTCTGCCTTCCTTCGCTTTCTACGCCAACTTTAGCTCTTCTCAGCGTTGGCATTGTCTGCCTTGGCATGGTCTGCTTCCATTTTGCTTTCTTTCTTTCTCTGCAAGTTCTTTAGCCTCGTGTAGATTTGAAGTACATATCGGAAGAGCCCTCTAGTTGAGCTCTAGAAGTCGGGGCACGAGCTTCCAATGCAATAGCTAGGTCGGAATGACTATGATGATAAAAGTAAGATAAATGTTTTACGTCCACGAGGACCCTAGCGAGCCATGAGACACATACATGCAAATGGCAAGCACCCAAATGGAATTTGGGGACCCCATCAAACACAATTACACCGAAAACAACAAAAAATAACATAATCTAGAGTAGAGGGCAAGGGGGATTCAATTGTGTTATGAATATAAACCATCTGAGTATATGCTAAGGCATTTTTTTTTGCCCATTTCGTACTTATAATAAGGGGTATTTATTATTTTTTTATTTGCCCATTTCGTACTTATAATAAGGGTATTTACCATTTTTTTATTGCCCATTTCGTACTTATAATAAGGGGTATTTACCATTTATTTCACTTGTCTAATTGTATTTTAAGGAGTATAAGGAGTTTCCGGCATGGTCTATCTCGATATCAATTCCACCCCAGATCACCTTCTGCCGTCAATTTTAGATCTTGCACTTCATTGTCGCCCCAAGACGTAGCTTCCTTCGCTTTCTACGCCAACTTTAGGTCTTCTCAGCGTTGGCATTGTCTACCTTGGCATGGTCTGCTTCCATTTTGCTTTCTTTCTTTCTCTGCAAGTTCGTTAGCCTTGTGTAGATTTGAAATACATATCGGAAGGGCCCTTTGGTTGAGCTCTAGAAGTCGGGGCACGAGCTTCTAATGCCATAGCTAGGTCGGAATAGCTAGGTCGGAATGACTATGATGATAGATAAGTAAGATAAATGTTTTACGTCCACAAGGACTTTAGCGAGCCATGAGACACATACATGCAAATGGCAAGCACCCAAATGGAATTTGGGACCCCATCACAAAACACAATTACACCGAAAACAACAAAAAATAACACAATCTAGAGTAGAGGGCAAGGGGGATTCAATTGTGTTATGCATATAAACCATCTGAGTGTACGCTAAGACGTTTTTTATTGCCCATTTCGTACTTATAATAAGGGGTATTTACCATTTTTTTATTTGCCCATTTCGTACTTATAATAAGGGGTATTTACCATTTATTTCACTTGTCTAATTGTATTTTAAGGAGTATAAGGGCATATCAAGTCAGTTTTTAATTGTATTTTAAGGAGTATAAGGGCATATCAAGTCAGTCCTTGCAACACAGATGCCAGACATTTTCACAACTTCCATACAAGTTTCACTTTGAAAGGAAAAAGCATGTCCAGTTACATCACAATTAATAGACATGCTATCGAGAAACAGATGCAAGGAACTCCTGGATGGCCCGACAATGCTGGGCTTGGGTTCCCAAAAACTATTTAGCGCATCGACAGCAGAGCCTCCTTACATTATTAAAAGTTAACCTTTATAAAATAAGACGGTAAGTAGGTCATAGTACACTTTCTTTACCAAGCGGGAACAGGGAAACAACACACAAATAATTATTGGCACATATTGGACAACGAGGCCCACATTTGAAGCCTCACTTTGCCTTCCTCAGGTCGGTGGGGTTCAAAAAAACCTCTATTTATTTTCGCTACCAAAAAAACCTTGCAGATCAGCTCAAGCCAGAAAATGGAAATCTCCACTTACCTATACACGTACATGCTTTGCGGCGAGATCATTCTGGTCTTCTTTGCCCTCCTCGTAATTTATTTTCTATTTCTGTGTTATAGGGCATCGAAAAGGCAGCAATTACCTGTTGAAGAAGAAATGGAGCAGCCTTGGACCCCTGCTGTAACTGGATTGGATGAATCTCAGATACAAAGGATCCCTGTGTATTTTTTCAAAGAAGGGGGCCGGATTTGAGGAAAACGAAAAGCTGAGAATGCTGCCCAGTTGCAACCATATTTTTCATGCAGACTGCGTTGACGAATGGCTTGAAATGCATGCGACTTGCCCTGTGTGCCGCACACAGATGATGGGCAGAGCATTTTCGTTTGTATTGGACATGGATCGGATTGAAGCAGAGCCTCAATTATCCCTCAATTCTTCTCCATCTTCTACACAGTGTCACAGAGTGTTGTTCAAACACTACTCAATGCCCTCTCCAATATCTTCCTCTTCTGCTACTGTCTAAGTTAACATGCACCCCCTTGGTTCATTATATAATGGCCTACTGCTATATATAAAAATACAAGTTTCACAAAATCTGAACCCCCTTTTTTTCCAAAATATCTTGATTCATTTTATAATGGCCTATATATAAAAAACAAGTTTCAGAGGAGCCTATTTTAACTACTTGTATATGCATGAAACCTATACTGAGTCCCGTAACTATTTGTATATGCATGACACAACCACGTTGTTTCAAGTTTCACCATGCAAGTTATTTTGTTAAAAATAGAATAGAATAGATTTTTTACTGTCCATGAAGAACGGGCAACTAAATTCCTATCTATCCATCCATCCTTTCTTAGCTTTGCTCACTCCTACTCTTTTTGTTAGTTAGGTTGGTTATGACAACACTTTTAATGAAATTTCTTGCCCCTAGCTTTTTGGTTTGGGAATTTTTTATTTTAACAATTTCATCTAGCTTGATCTAGGCTATTGTCTTTTTTTTTTTGAAGAATATAGGAATATATTAAACCACTAAAATGTGATCAAGTACAATGATAAGTGTGGTGCTAAGAAATGAAGTGCCCATCATGATTCACAATCATTGGGAATGTCGACCAAATTTCCCTCAATTCTTCTCCATCTTCTGCACAAGCTTGAGACTTGGTAAGCACTACAACTTATGCCTCAAGATCGGAACCAATAAAAAGGGCTAAGCAATTGCGATTTCGAAGATTCGCTCTCCGTCTTTTCCAAATCAACTTCGAAGCCAAGCTAGATAAATGAAGCCTATATTTGCTTGGCCCGACCAAGCCGCTAGGAAAGACTCCCATGAGAAGCTTCGACCGCTTAGTGAAGACCCAAAGATGGGGCTCTCATTTAAGAAAAAAGCTGCCCCTACCTAACATTGCATAGGACAAAGCGGTGCTCAATGGTCTCGGAAACAACCTCACACATAGAGGGCATGTTTCCGGTTGTTTCCGAGGCTTGAACTATGCAAATTCTAGGACATTCACCCGATTACGAGGCTATTGCAAGATCCGCCATAGATTTTTTAACCCGGATTTAAAGAGGAGGCAATGTATTCCACGCCCACTTC